>SJYT01042521.1:0-111882 GCA_006410635.1 Cephalophus harveyi
CTGGAAGAGACACAAGCTAGAATCATGATTGCTAGGAGAAATATCAATAACCTCAGATATGCAGATGACACCACCCTTATGGCAGAAAGTGAAGAGGAGCTAAAAAGCCTCTTGATGAAAGTGAAAGAGGAGAGCGAAAAAGTTGGCTTAAAGCTCAACCTTCAGAAAACAAAGATCATGGCATCCAGTCCCATCACTTCATGGGAAATCGATGGGGAAACAGTGGAAACAGTGTCAGACTTTATTTTTGGGGGGCTCCAAAATCACTGCACATGCTGACTGTAGCCATGAAATTAATAGACACTTACTCCTTGGAAGAAAAGTTATGACCAACCTAGATAGCATATTGAAAAGCAGAGACATTACTTTGCCAACAAAGATCCATCTAGTCAAGGCTATGGTTTTTCCAGTGGTCACGTATGGATGTAAGAATTGGACTGTGAAGAAAGCTGAGCGCCAAAGAATTGATGCTTTTGAACTGTGGTGTTGGTGAAGACTCTTGAGAGTCCCTTGGACTGCAAGGAGATCCAACCAGTCCATTCTGAAGGAGATCAGCCCTGGGATTTCTTTGGAAGGAATCATGCTAAAGCTGAAACTCCAGTACTTTGGCCACCTCATGCGAAGAGTTGACTCATTGGAAAAGACTCTGATGCTGGAGAGATTGGGGGCAGGAGGAAAAGAGGATGACAGAGGATGAGATGGCTGGACGGCATCACCGACTCGAAGGAGGTGAGTTTGAGTGAATTCCGGGAGATGGTGATAGACAGGGTGGCCTGGGGTGCTGTGATTCATTGGGTTGCCAAGGGTTGAACACAACTGAACAACTGAACTGATATGGTTTGTATGTCATGATTTTTCCTTGGATCCCAGTGCTGTTTCTAGTTGTTTCATTTATTTGTTTATTTAGTTCTGCATTCTGAATTTTATACTCTGGCACTTGTTTCAGCAAATAACAATAAATATTTTAGTGCATATTTCTGAAAAATGCATTTATTTTACCCTCATTATTGACTTGCAGTGTATGTAGACATAAACATCTATGGTGGTAGTTATTTTCCTTACATGATTTTTTCCTATTACATACTACTTTGTATCCTGAAATCTATTGTATTGCACATTTTCTTTATGTGCAATAAATAATCTGGTTTTTCAACAGTATAACTTTCATATTTTTCAGTCAACTTTTTCTTTGACTTACACTGGTGAATTCCCAGTCTTTGACCATGTGAAGTTTGTAGGTTATCCCTTTCCAAGCATGTTTTATTCCAATGATTGTAAATTTTCTGTTACTTATAAGGTTTCATATAGCCTCTTTTTCATACCACCTTCTCTTATTTAATATCTGCTTGTTATTGCTTCACATTTTTTTCTTAATTTTAGAGCTGACATTCTCGCTTTATTTCTTTGAAAATTTCCAATTACTCATTTATTATTTTTTTATGACTCTCTCTCTCATTATTTTTTGGCTGGGATGTTTGTATCAGATTTTCACAAAGAGATCCAGGTATTGGCTAGTTGATTTGTTTTCACTGTTTTCTCTTTTCTCTTCTCTATTCATCTCTCCATCACTAGCTATTTTATAGGAACTTCCAACTGGAAAGTTCCAAAAGCAGAATCAAGTCTTACACTGGTGGCTTAGGAATGGATGCTTCCTTAATGTGATCTGACACTTGACAGTCACTTGGTCTAGGTCTTTTCTACAACCTGTTGTTTGGTTACATTCTTTTCACCAGATAGAAAGCTTCAAGTGTGTTATATGTCCTTCTGATCCAAGTTCATTCATGGATAAACAAGCCTCAACAAATTATCTGTGTTTGGCCAGCAAGACCAACACATGCCTTCAGTCTGAGTACCCATCTTTAGTCCTCATTTACCCAGAGAGTAAGTATTCCATGCCATGCTGCCTCTGATTTTTTGTTTCTTTTATGTGTTTTGTCTATGATTTTTATTTCTCTTTATTTAAATATATATAAACTTAATTTTTCTTTTAATATTTTTCTATCACTGAGATGAACTTAGAGCAAAAGAATACCTTTTAAAATATAGACTTGAAATGCCTACCTAGATAAAATATCTTATTTTCTTAAACATTTCTTTAAGTTACAGATATAGAATAAAAAATACTATCTCTCCAGATAATTCATCCAATTTTCCAAAAATCAGGATGTGGCAAGGCAGTTGTTTAATTATCAAATGCCTCTGGGAAAATCAGGACTATTTTCTCCTTATCCTTCACTATGTCTTATACTGTTACTGTTATTAAAACAAACAAACAAACAAGAAAACTATTTCCATACTATGCAATATATAATATGTATGTAAGGAGTTGCAGTATGTGATGCTGTTCAATTATGGTTCCTTTCCCCATTTGTTTTTCTGTATTTTATATACATTTCCTTTTCTCCTGGGTTTCTTGCTCACCATAGTAATTAGAGATTCCATAAAATTTTAAGCATGGCTTATAATGCCATTTATTATCAGAATATTTTACTGTGTTCCCTACTGTTATGCCCAACAGAAAAACACTTCCAGATTAACATATGCCATAATTTTCAGTTTTTACATAGCCCTTTGACTAAATATTTTTAGTTGGCAATGTTTTTTTCAAGATGGCTTATAATTTTTCAGAACCCCAAGAAATCCTGTCATGAAGGCTGCCTTTACTCTTTATCTGTGTTCCTAAACCAGTTTTGCCTTTTGAACTACATCTTCAGTTGAATTTTTTTTTTTTTTAATACAACTTGAGCTTGGCCTTTCATATGTTCGCAGCAGAAGTCCCCATCCAATCTGATATTATTGACCCAGAAAAGGCTACATAAACAGATATTTTGGTTTTCATGTGAATAAAGATACATTCAAATTGTACTGGACATACATGATATGAGCTCACATACTCCTTGCCTCAAAATCACTGAGTAGCATTGACAATGGGATATACTCTGTAGAACTGACAGTGATTTCCCAAACCACTATTTTTCCTATGAGTATACAGGAAAGCGGCATTTCCTAGTCTTTTAGCATTTGAGTTGATCATGATGTACGTCCTCTGAAGGACTAACATTAAAAGCTTCTGCTCAATTTTTCACACTTGTGACTGAGCAAAGTATCCCCATGTAGTGGAATAACATGGAAAAAAAATAAACAGAGCCCCAAAATCCATATTAAAAAAGAGTCATCTAGGAGTGCTGCTTGAACTGCAAGAGCTTATAATTTGCAAGAACTGCAAGAGCTCAAACAGAATTTTTTGTTTGAGTCATGGATACTTACTTGTTATTTGTTAGCTTATGTCATAAATAAACCATCATTAATTTTCACAACTACTATATTAATAAATATTGTATACCTTATATCATTAGGCAAAAGGCAGTCATGACTCATAAACTAAACTCTTATTAGTATTATCGATTTTTAATGGGAGCAGTATTTCCCAAACACTATATATTAAGGGTGTCTAATTCACCTTTTTGTTTGCTGAATCAAAGAATTAGGAAGAAGTAAAAGTCCAACAACTGATATCTATTCCATGGCCTTCACTCAGAAAAATCACTGCAAAGTCTTTCTGAATCCTGATTTTGAGACTAATTATTTGTCTGGTCCTCTGATTTAATATGCAATTTAATATGCAAAACATGCAATTTAATATGTGAATTAAGCTTTCTGACTGACTACTGATCTTTCTCTCTTTATATACTGAAAACCTTCTTAAGTATTCCATTTGGTGATATGTTAGCATTCTCCTGAAATACTGCTTTTTAACCTTACTATAGATATAAAATTATTTTTTAAAGATATAACTGGTACAAACTGTGAAGTTTCTAAGATATGCTACTTTTCAAAATAAAAATGCAGTTATGAATTTTATTGTGTTTTTCTGAAAATGTATCCTCAATGTCATATCTTAGTTGCCAAATATTTTCAAATATGCTTTTGCTGTTATCTTTTTTATATATTTCTTTGAAGTATATAGTTGAATAATCACTACTTAGTGTATTGTTCTCAATGCTGTCTTGGCTTACCTGAATTATTCTATTCTGAAAGAGAAATAGTTGAAAAAGTCACTTTGCCTGAAGAAATACAATTTGTAGGGCAGTTGGAGTTCAAGATTGACACTACTAAAAGAGCAGCAAGCAAAACATTAAAGAATACTTCTTGTCAAATGTTCCTTGAAAATAAACTCTATAGGATATGTGGGAATGTAGTTAAACAAAGAGATGCTAAGGGTAATTTAGCAGATTTCTTTGAAGGAATGAGAAGTAGGCACCATACTTGCTTTGTCAATTGTGTGGAGGAACATTTAACTTGAGCCCCTGCTGAAAATAAAACTATTTAATTACATTTGAGAAAAAGAGAAGAAAAGTTCTTCCTTTGAAGTTTTAGATTTCCCAGTTTGTTGAGAAGACTAAAATTGAGGACAGTGGTAAGATAAAGAAAAGCAAAACATTTCTAAAACAAAACAGATCAGGTGAAAAAATTATGTTTAATTAAATAGTTTGTAAGAATAATCAATAAATAGCATAAAATAGGAAAGAGAAAAACCCACTATAGAAAACTGCTTTAAACTAAAATGATAAAATACTGTCAATTCTAACTCATACCTAAAATCTACTAGATTTTGATAGCATTTTAATTTTTTAAACTTTTTTTAACTTTTCTAAATTTATGATACCACTCAATTGGTTATAAAATAAAATTCACATTTTTTGTCTTGACCAGTAGGATTCTGACAGGTACAATTTGTAGCATTAATTTTATCTTGTGTTTTTCATTATATTACAGAACCCCTGTGCTAGAACTCTTCAGTGCAGTCAATAAGACCAAATAGAGCTTATATTTTACCACCTCTACATTTTGGCTCAAGCTTCCAAATTTCCTTGAATACCTATGCACTTAATGTATATACATACTTGGCATTCAGTGCACTTAGTCCTCATGTAATTATTTCAATTCATTTTTCATTATGTTGATGCTAAATTTGAAAACGTTAAATGAAAACAATGATTTTTATGTTTTCACTAATTTTAATGGAAAAATACTTTCATTTTCATAACAAACCAAGATAAACAAGCAATTTCACAAATAGAAAAAGATGGCTATTGGTTAAGAAAAACAATCATCTTAATTATAAAGTTTATTTGTAAAACAATATAATAAAAACTTGCTATATTTGCAAGAAGAGTGGATGATGATTGATGGATGGTGGGCATGTGAGTTATTTTGTATAAGATGCAGTCTGTTTTTAGACACTATTTTCTTTATTAATTTTGCAATTTGTGAGGGTCATGGTTTTCTTGTACTCAAACTGCACTTTAAAAGGTTTCAAGTTCTGGACTTTAAAATATTCTAGTATTTAAATGTGTTGAACAGAATAAAGTCCTAATGAAAGGAGTTATGAAGAAATTGCCATTAACCATGGAGTGCCATGTAACCAGGAGTGCAGGGGAAATAAAAAAAGATATAACTGTTTCTAAAGAGGACTTGTAGGAAATCCAAGGTAATAAATTATCTTGGTGAGATTGCATGAAGAAAAATAAGAGACATAAGATAAATTTTAAATAATCTTTAAAAAAAAATTTGCTTCCATAAAAATGTAATGTCAAAATAATATGTCTTATAATGTGTGTCTTAGTGTATTGTTATTCATTTGAAATTAGTTGATCATTTTCCAGTTTTCCTTCTGTTACTGATATCTAGTTTCAGTCCATAATGGTCAGAAAGATACTTGATTTCAGTCTTGTATAAATTCAGTCTTAAATTTGTTAAGACTTGTTTTGTGACCTAATGTGATATATCCTAGATAATAGTCTGTGTGTGCTTGAGAAGAATGTATATTCTGCTGCTGTTGGATGGAATGTCTTGTTTTATGACAATTATGAAAATTAAAAATTATAAAAAAATTATTAAACTTAAAAACCACACTTCTAAACAACCAATGAGTAAAAGAAAGATTTAAAAGAAAAATTAGAAAATATGTTGGTTCAAACACAGAACACAACATACCAAAATTTATGAAATGCAGGAAAAGTAGTACAAAGATGGATGTTTCTGTCAATAAACACCTATGTTAATGCAGAATGTGCTAAGTCACTTCAGTCGTGTCCGACTCTGTGTGACCCCACAGACGGCAGCCCACCAGGCTCCCCCGTCCCTGGGATTCTCCAGGCAAGAACACTGGAGTGGGTTGCCATTTTCTTCTCCAATGTATGAAAGTGAAAAGTGAAAGTGAAGTCAATTAGTCGTGCCCAACTCAGCGACCCCATGGACTGCAGCCTACCAGGCTTCTCCATCCATGGGATTTTCCAGGCAAGAGTACTGGAGTGGGGTGCCATTGCCTTCTCCTAATGCAGAATAAAGATTTCATATAATAAAATATAACTTTATACCTCAAAGAAATTAAACAAATTTAAAACAATATAAATCCTTCTTAGCAGAAGAAAAGGAGGAGTATGTATTACAGCACAAATAAAACATAAAATTTTAAAATATAAAAACGTCAATAAAACTAAACAAAGCTGAAAAACTTTTAACCAAAAGAACTAAAAAAAATAGACACGACTCAAATAACTAAAACTAGAAACAAAAGTGGCATCATTATGAATGTTGGCGTAAAATAAGCAAAGATTATAAGAAGATGTTATGATTAATTACATATCAACAAATTAAATAACCTTGAACAAGTATATAAATTACTAGAAACATGCAATTTACCAAGACTGGACAGGGAAGAAATAGAAAACATGAATAGAGGTATAATTAGTATGGAAATTGAATCAGGATCATAAACATCCTAACAAGCAAAACCCCAGGAATAAGTGACTTCACTGGATTCTACTCAACATTTAAAGAAGAATTAATGCCAATCCTTCTCATTTTTTTGCCTAAAGGTAAATAAATAAATTGAAGAAGAGAGAATAGTTCCAAATGCATTTTATGAAGTCTGTGTTATTTCCCAGTTACTAAGCCAGAAAAAGACACTACAAGAAAAGAGACCTACAGACCAGTGTTCTTAGTAAACAAAAATGCAAAAATACTTAACAAAATACTAGCAAACTGTATTCAACCGACCACCACCAACAAAACACCATGACCAAGTGGTAATAAATAATTTTAAATTGAAATGTTTCATCCATTTATTTATCTTTTGAGCACTTATTTACTGAACACAGACTGGGTTCTGTGGTAAATTCTAATACATAGATGGCTGTGACAAGTCCATTCTCTACTTTACTTGATCTTATAGATGAAATGAAATCAAGGCAAACAATAAAATATAAAGTGACAAATCCTAAAATCAAGAACAGATATAAGAACTGAGTCCCAGAATCCATAAGAAAATAATGGAGGAAATATATAGTACATAGGTCACCAATTTAATGAAGGGTAGAAGGAATGAAAACTAAGACAGTGTAATACCCAGAGATCAGAAGCTCCTCATGTCCCTGGGATGAGCCTATACCTACCACTGTGCTGTTAACGTTGATTTGGGAACTACTGAACAGAGGCTGCCTTTTCTGTCACTGAAACCACTGAAAAAAGAGATGGTTCCTGCTGGGTCACTGGAGTCTGGAGTCATTTCCTGCTGACACATCAGAAAGAGCCAGCAGCTACCAGCATCTCTGATCTGCCTGAACCTCTTCTGATTTTGGTACCTCTGAAAAGCAAAAATTAATATCAAAACCATAAGTGAGGAATCTGGGAAAAGTTTGCAAATTGACAAAATCTCTTCAGTTTGCAAACTGACATCCTTTGACATATATATTGGAGAAATGTAAGTATAGAGCTGAGGGATAACAGGAAAATTATCAGTATGAAACCGGTTCTCTAGAATAAGACTTAAAGTCCAAGTCCCAGGTTCAATTCCTGGGTTGGGAAGATCCCATGGAGAAGGGAATGGCAACCCACTCCAGTATTCTGGCCTGGAGAATCCCATGGAAAAGTTGTGTAGTTTGCCAAGCCCTTTACTAGAGGAAAAGCTTCATCCTAAACCCATAATTAGATAACTGCACAAGTTTTGGTGAAAAAGGAGATGGTGAGAATTGTATTTAATTGCAAAATGAAGACTAAAATAAGGATGGGGCTATAGGTAGAGGAATACTGTGTAAATGTTTTCTGTTCTAACAAATTAGAAATCTGCAATTAAATACATGGGATAGAGAAATTGGAAGTGGAATGAAATCACTGACAAGGTGGTATAAATAATAATAGGAATTCAAAGTATATCATTTAAAATATACAAACCAGATAGTACAAGATTATATATTTTAAAATGAGAGAAATAAAGAAGAATATAAACAGAATTATGATATATTGTGCTGTATATATACATGCTCAGTATCCGACTCTGTGATCTCATGAATTGTAGCCTTCCAGGCTCCTCTGTACACAGGATTTCACAGACAAGAATACTGGAGTGGGTTGCCATTTCATCCTCCAGGGGATTGCCCTTGATATAAATACTAGAATAAAATTAACTTCTATCTAAAGATATTAAAAGATGCTTACTCCTTGGAAGAAAAGTTATGATCAAACGTAGATAGCATATTCAAAAACAGAGACATTACTTTGCCGACTAAGGTCCGTCTAGTCAAGGCTATGGTTTTTCCTGTGGTCGTGTGTGGATGTGAGAGTTGGACTTGAAGAAGGCTGAGCACCGAAGAACTGATGCTTTTGAAGTGTGGTGTTGGAGAAGACTCTTGAGAGTCCCTTGGACTGCAAGGAGATCCAATCAGTCCATTCTGAAGGAGATCAGCCCTGGGATTTCTTTGGAAGGAATGATGCTAAAGCTGAAACTCCAGTACTTTGGCCACCTCATGCGAAGAGTTGACTCATTGGAAAAGACTCTGATGCTGGGAGGGATTATGGGAAGGAGGAGAAGGGGACGACCGAGGATGAGATGGCTGGATGACATCACTGACTCGATGGACATGAATCTGAGTTAACTCTGGGAGTTGGTGATGGACAGGGAGGCCTGGCGTGCTGCAATTCATGGGGTCGTAAAGAGTTGGACATGACTGAGCTACTGAACTGAGCTGAAAGATATTAAAATATTAAAATCATATAATATAAAAACTTATGGAACTTTTAACGGGCAATACTCTATTGAAAATAATTCAGGTTTAAAGGTAATATTTCATAGTGATTTTGTGTTTTATTAGCTGGGTGACCTCATAACCATTTGATAAAATAAGTGAAACACATGAACTCTTTTCTTTTTTCATTCTGTTATCTTTAAACACTCTTTTCTCTATTCTCAGGGTTATTCCCACAGTTCCCTTAATATAAATCAGTTGAATTATGGTGTTTAAATACATATTTGGGCAATGAAAGTAAAGAATCAGAGTATACTTGACATTTCTGTACAGAATGGCTTATGACTGAACTTGAATTAAAATGCAACATCTAAAAAGTATAACTTCAAAATAAGTGTGAATATTCATTCATCTCTATCTAAACACCGAGGATCACAAAGTACCTCAGCAAGATTTTCATTTTATAGATATGCAAAGATCAATGGATGGAAATAAAAATAAATGAATTCCTTCCCAGGGATATTTAATGAATATGAAAGATATTTTTTGCTGTTAACATCTATTAAAGTTTATTAAAATTTCTTCAAAGACATTTCTGCTGCTGCTGCTGCTAAGTCACTTCAATTGTGTCTGACTCTGTGTGACCCCAGAGACAGCAGCCCACCAGGCTCCCTCGTCCCTGGGATTCTCCAATCAAGAACACTGGGGTGGTTTGCCATTTCCTTCTCCAATGCATGAAAGTGAAAAGTGAAAGTGAAGTCATTCAGTCATGTCTGACTCTTTGCGATCCTGTGGACTGTAGCCTACCAGGCTCCTCCATCCATGGGATTTTCCAGGTAAGAGTACTGGAGTGGGTTACCACTGCCTTCTCCACAAAGACATTTCTACTCTTCCTTAATTTTTATATGTTCCCTAAAGGTCCCTTGAATACTAGAAATAAAATGTTTTTCAAGAGCTTCACCCAAACAATCACATACTTGGAGAAGAAATCTAACATGGCATATACAAATTATCAAATAACTATCTGGTATCAATATTTATATACATTTAATGTTTCAGTGTCCACTGATCAAAATTCTATTTTATCATGTATAAAAATATCCTCAGTTGCATAAAATGATAACTAGCATATCATAGCTTTATATAGATTACCTATGTGAATGTATTATTTCAGAATACAGAATATTCAACATGCATACATAATTAGAGAGTCTAAAAATAATTTAAGCCAATGTTGTTGAGATTTAGTCAAATAAATAATCCATTAATATAAGTTAAGATGGCTCACAGATGACTGAGATGAGTGTTAAACCTAATAAGCCCCCATTCTTTTTGTCCAACCCAATATTTCAGATATGCCCTTGGACAGTCAGAGAGTTTTAGTTAAAAGTCTACCTTTTTCCAGTAGAAAAATCAGACACTGATGAAGTAAAATCCATTCAATATTATGCAGCTATTCTGAGTCAGGGTCATATGTATTAATAACATTTTATTTTTGTGTAGAAATCTGTTACTTATAAAATACCTTCATGTCATTAAACCTGGGCCTCCCAACAAGTCTGTTCAATATCTAGAACTTTTAAGAAACTTTTCATAGTCAAAGACTATGATTTAGAAAGGTCAAATAACTTGGAATAAGTGGCCTGACAACATATTAAAGTACCAGAACTTAAACACTGTATTCGAGTGCAATGTTCTAGTCTTTAAGAAACATTCTGATGTCTTGAAACAAAAAGGACATTAAATTGAGTTTTCTGTTAGACAAATGCAGATTCTGTTTAAGAATGACCTTGAGAAGAAGTATGTCAATAATGGCACAGGAGTTGTACTAGTGTCAATCTTCAGATTGACACAGATAATTCCATAGATTATATGGTAATGGTAGGAAATGGCAACCCATTCCAGTATTCTTGCCTAGGAAATCCCATGGACAAAGTCTGAGCCTAGTGGGTTATAATCAATGAGGTTGCAAAGAGTCAAACATGACTTAGCAACTGAGCACTATTCAGTTCAGTTCAGTCGCTCAGTTGTGTCCTACTCTTTACGACCCCATGAGCTGCAGCACAGCAGGCCTCCCTGTCCATCCCCAACTCCCAGAGTTCACCCAAACCCATGTCCATTGAGTCGGTGATGCCACCCAGCCATCTCATCCTCTGTCGTCCCCTTCTCATCCTGCCCTCAATCTTTCCCAGCATCAGGGTATTTTCTGATGAGATGGCTCTTTGCATCAGGTGGCCAAAGTTTTGGAGTTTCAGCTTCAGCATCAGTCCTTCCAATTAATATTCAGGACTGATTTCCTTTAGTAATTAACATAAAAAATAGCAATTATTCAAGTAAATAGTTCATTATTCATTTCCTTTTCCCACTGAACAGATTGTCTGTGGCCCCCTGCCTCCCAAGCTGTAGTCTTTTTTAAAAAAAATCATACATTTTTAATTGTAGGATAAAATAACTTGACAATATTGTATTGGTTTCTGCCATACATCAATATGAATCACCCATAGTTATACATATGTTCCCTCTCTCTTGAACCTCCCTCCTACCTCCCACCCAATCTCACCCCTCTAGGTTATCACAGAGCATCAGATTTGATCTCCCAGCATCATGCAATCAATTCCCACTGGCTATCTCTTTTACATATTTTTACATATACATCTCAGTGCTACTCTCTTTTTAATTTGTCCCAACCTCTTCTTCTGCCACTGTGTTCACAGTCTGTTCTCTAAATCTGTGTCTTCTTTTCTGCCCTGCAAATAGATTCATACACATATGTGTATATATGTATGTGTGTGTAAAAATATATATATATGTATGCAATCTAGAAAGATGGTACTGAAGAATTATATATATATATGTATATGTATGTATGTATATATATGTATGCGTGTTTGTGTTAATATACAGATTTCTTTTTTCTTTCTGATTTACTTCACTCTGCATAATAGGCTCTAGGATCACCCTCATTAGAACTGACTCAAATATGTTCCTTTTTATGACTGATATTCCATTGCATATATGTGCTGCAACTTTATCCATTTATCTGTCAATGGACATCTAGATTGCTTCCATGTCCTAGCTATTGTAAATAGTGCTACAGTGAACATTGGGGCACCATTGTCCTTTTCAATTATCGTTTCCTCAGGGTATATGCCCAGTAGTGGGATCATTGGGTCATATGGCAATTTTATTCCTAGGTTTTAAGGAATCTCCATACTATTCTCCATAATGGCTGTATTGATTTACATTTCCCCAACAGTTCAAGAGGGCTCCCTTTCCTCCACATGTTCTCCAGCATCTATTGTTTGTAAGTTTTTGGATGATGGCCATTCTGACTGGGAGTAGGGTGATACCTCATTGGAGTTTTTATTTGCATTTCTCTAATACTAAGAGATGTTGAGCATCTTTTCACATGATTATTAGCCATCTGTATCTCTTCTTTGGAGAAATGTCTGTTTAGGTCTTTTGCCCACTTTTTGATTGGGTTGGTTGTTTTTCTTGTACTGAGCTATTTGAGCTGCTTGTATATTTTTGAGATTTGTCCTTTGTCATTGTTTCATTTCATATTATTTTCTCACATTCTGAAGATTGTCTTTTCACCTTTATAGTTTCCTTTGCTATACAAAAGCTTTAAAGTTTAATTAAATCCCATTTGTTTATTTTTATTTCCATTACTCTAGGAGGTGGGTCACAGAGGATCTTACTGTCATTTACGTCAAAGAATGTTCTACTTATGTTTTCATTTAAGAGTTTTATAGTTCCTGGTCTTATGTTTAAGGTCTTTAATCTATTTTGAGTTTTTTTTTTTTTTTTTTTTTTTTTTTTTGTGTGTGTGTATGGTTTTAGGAGGGCTTCCCTGGTAGTTTGGGCTTCCCTGGTGGCCCAGAGGTTAAAGCGTCTGCCTCCAATGCAGGAGACCCGGGTTCAATCCCTGGGTCGGGAAGATCCCCTGGAGAAGGAAATGGCAATCCACTCCAGTATTCTTGCCTGGAGAATCCCATGGACAGAGAAGCCTAGTAGATTACAGTCCACGGGGTCGCAAAGAGTCAGACACGACTGAGCGACTTCACCTCACCTCCCTGGTAGTTTAGCTGGCAAAGAATCCGTCTGCATTGCAGGAGACCCTGTTTTGATTCCTGGGTCAGGAAGATGCCCTGGAAAAGGGATAAGCTACCCACTCCAGTATTTTTGGGCTTCCCTGATGGCTCGGCTGGTAAAAAATCTGCCTGAAATGTGGGAAACCTGGGTTGGATCCCTGGGTTGGAAAGATTCCCTGGAGGAGTGAATGGCAACCCACTCCAGTATTCTTGCCTGGAGAATCACCATGGACAGAGGAGCCTGGCGGGCTACAGTCCATGGGGCTGCAAAGAGTTGGCCAGGATTGAGTGACTAACCATAGCACAACATATGGTGTTTGGAAGTGTTCTAATTTCATTATTTCGTTCTACTCAAAGCTGTGCAGTTCTCCCAGCACCATTTATTCAGGGGTAGAGCATTTGACAGCAGTTTAAACATATAAATAAAAACTATTTTAAATTCCATGTATGATTATTTCAATGTCTGTTTCATATCTGAATTGATTTTGGTGATTTACTTGTCTCTACTAATATGTTTTACTTCAGAAAATGAAGATCATGGCATCTGGTCCCATCACTCCATGGGAAATAGATGGAGAAACAGTGGAAACAGTGTCAGACTTTATTTTGGGGGGCTCCAAAATCACTGCAGATGGTGACTGCAGCCATGAAATTAGAAGACACTTACTCCTTTGAAGAAAAGTTATGACCAACCTAGACAGCATATTCAAAAGCAGAGACATTACTTTGCCAACTAAGTTCTGTCTAGTAAAGGCTATGGTTTTTCCAGTAGTCATGTATGGATGTGAGAGTTGGACTGTGAAGAAAGCTGAGCGCCAAAGAACGGATGCTTTTGAACTGTGGTGTTGGAGAAGACTCTTGAGAGTCCTTTGGACTGCAAGGAGATCCAACCAGTCCGTTCTGAAGGAGATCAGCCCTGGGATTTCTTTGGAAGGAATGATGCTGAAGCTGAAACTCCAGTACTTTGGCCACCTCATCCAAAGAGTTGACTCATTGAGAAAGACTTTGGTGCTGGGAGGGATTGGGGGCAGGAGGAGAAGGGGACGACCGAGGATGAGATGGCTGGATGGTATCACTGACTCAATGGACGCGAGTCTGAGTAAACTCCGGGAGTTGGTGATGGACAGGGAGGCCTGGCGTGCTGCGATTCATGGGGTCACAGAGAGTCAGACATGACTGAGCGACTGAACTGAACTGAACTGAACTGAATATGTTTTACTTGTTTTTCATATATGTATGATTTTCTGTTTTAAGTCAAGCATCTTATGTAGGACAGTAGAGACTGCAATAAATACATTTCTTGCCTTGAAATAGACCTGTCATTTCTTCAGCTAGTACTTAATTTCAGGGGTTAAGTTAATCCAATTAATAGTTGAATTGAATTTGAGATGTGATATTGGATTTGAGATGTGATAGCTGTCTTCAGCCGGAGAAGGCAATGGCAACCCACTCCAGTACTCTTGCCTGGAAAATCCCATGGACGGAGGAGCCTGGTAGGCTGACATCCATGGGGTCGCTAAGAGTCAGACACGTTAAACGACTTCACTTTCACATTTCATTTTCATGCATTGGAGCAGGAAATGGCAACCCACTCCAGTGTTCTTGACTGGAGAATCCCAGGGACAGGGGAGCCTCGTGGGCTTCTATCTATGGGGTCACACAGAGTTGGACATGACTGAAGTGACTCAGCAGCAGCAGCAGCAGCTGGCTTCAGCACAACTGTGCTACTGTGCATGCTTAGTAGCTCAGTCATGCCCAACCCTTCGTGACCCCTTGGACTGTAACCTGCCAGGCTCCTCTGTCCCTGGGATTTTTCAGACAAGAATACTGGTCATTGTTGTTCAGTTGCTCAGTCATGTCCAACTCTTTGCCACCCCATGGACTACAGCACACCAGGCTTCCCTGTCTTTCACTATCTCCCAAAGTTTGCTCAAACTCATGTCCATTGAGTTGATGATGCCATACAACCATCTCATCCTCTGTCATCCCCTTCCCCTCCTGCCCTCAATCTTTCCCATCTTCAGGGCCTTTTGCAGTATACCTCCCAGTTTCTGTGGAAGAGTTGGATCCTAAATTCACAGAGTGCCTAATTTAAGTTTCAAAACTTCTCC
The DNA here is from genome assembly GCA_006410635.1 of Cephalophus harveyi. Lineage (NCBI taxonomy): Eukaryota > Metazoa > Chordata > Mammalia > Artiodactyla > Bovidae > Cephalophus > Cephalophus harveyi. The sequence continues at coordinate 15,232 of SJYT01042521.1, forward strand.
TAGTCATAAAGACATGAGATGTTTATTTTTCCTTTGAATGAAGCTAATTACCTAGCATATATAATCAAGTACTAAGTGACTTTAGGATGAACTATGTATGACAAATAGCGCTTCATGTTCTATACTTGCGGACTGATCGGTTATTATTTACCTTTTTTTTAATGCTTCTTTTTATTTCAAGGTTTATTCATTTTATGTTCTTCCCTAGATTTCAATGCAATATAATCTTTTTTTCCAACTTTAGTACAGCTAGCTGTCTAACTTTAGTTAGAGAACAGTCATTCACCTACCTATTTTAGACTGCCTTAGATGTAAATTAAGAGGGTAGGCTCTATCTTTTTTATTGAAGATATCCATCAGAAAGATAAGATTAACTTTAGTTCATTAAAGTGTCTTTATGTTTAATGAAATAAAACACTAACATATTCTCATAGTTCGAAGGGAATCATCCTGAGACATCTTGATTTTGGTTTTAAAATAGTTCCAGACTGACTTCCAAGCCCTCTTCCAATTCTAGAGCTACTAATTATTTTGAAGACATTTGTATAATGGATGTATCTACTTGACTTTGTAAAATAGTGAGTTTCCTTTCTATTTTGCAGCCTCTTAGTGCCTGTTAGGCACATCACATTCTGGCGTAATCCTCTTTTAATAATAAAAATTGTCTTCTTCCTTTCTACCTTTGTGGAAAGGTTTCTGAGTTTGAGGAAGATTTTGTTTTTAATTATTTTCCCCAACAAATTCAGGGCTCATGTCTAATATTCCCTGCAGGCAATTATCTTTCATTGGCCTTTGGGTAGTTGCCCTGTGACCTCAATATTAGAATATGAACAGGAAACATAATGAACTTACAGTTTGTCTGACTTTTCTTGTCATATTAGGAGCATTGTTCTTTATAATCTATGCCCCAGGCCCACCCCTCGTGGACATGGAAAATACTCTAATGGCTTTTAGATTCAATTTGTGGAGAAAGAAAAAGGGAAGTTTTGTTTTGTTGTTTCAGTTTTAAAAAACAGAGGCTTATGCAGACTAGTAATGGGATTTTATAATAAAAACCTAGGTATAAAGCAGATGGAAATCTCAGCACCTGGCCAAAGTTCAGACAATACAACCAAGCCCCACGGAAGGAAGGCCTCTTATAGACATTGGTCCCAGGAGATTGTTAATGATCTGAAATGATTTAAGGGAGAGGGATTTCTTTATGGAACCCCTGCATCAGGGATTTATTGACCACCTATTTTCACTTGATTCCATTTCCAACTGTCTCTGTTTTTAACTTCTCCTGTAAAACCACATAGTCTACTGGGTAGTTACTTGGTTGGTTTTCCTTAGTATATTTATTTATTTCAAAAGAAAAAAATTATATATAAACCAGCCTACTCTTATTTTCCAGTGGGTGTTAGTTCTAGAAGGTCTTGTAGGTCTTCACAGAACCATTCAACTTCAGCTTCTTCAGCATTACTGGTCGGGAAAGAGATTTGGATTACTGTGACACTGAATGGTTTGCCTTGGAAACAAACAGAGATCATTTTTTCATTTTCATATTGCATCTAAGTACTGCATTTTGGATTCTTTTGCTGACTATGATGGCTACTCCATTTCTTCTAAGGGATTCTTGCCCACAGTAGTAGATATAATGGTCATCTGAGTTAATTTCACCAATGCCAGTCCACTTTATTTCACTGATTCCTGAAATGTCGACATTCACTCTTGCCATCATCTATTTGACCACTTCCAATTTGCCTTGATGAACGTAACATTCCAGGTTCCTATGCAATATTGCTCTTTATAGCATCAGACCTTGCTTCCATCATCCACACTTCCATCATCCACAGTCACATCCACAACTGGGTGTTGCTTTTCCTCTGGCTCTGTCTCTTCATTCTTTAAGGAGTTATTTCTCTACTAATCTCCAGTAGCATATTGGGGACCTACTGACCTGGGGAGTTCATCTTTCACTGTCCTATCTTTTTGCTTTTTCATACTGTTCATGGGGTTCTCAAGGCAAGAATATTGAAGTGGTTTGTCATTCCCTTCTCCAGTGGACCACATTTTGTCAAAACTCTCCACCATGACCCATCCATCTTGGGTGGCCCTACACAGCATGGCTCATAGTTTCATTGAGTTAGACAAGACTGTGGTCCATGTGATTAGATTGGTTAGTTTTCTGTGATTGTGGTTTTTAGTCTGTCTGCCCTCTGCTGGAAAAGTATGAGGCTTATGGAAGTTTCCTGATGGAAGGGACAGACTGAGTGGGAAATTGGGTCTTGTTCTGATGGACAGGGCCATGCTCAGTAAATCTTTAATACAATTTTCTGTTGATGGGTGGATCTGTGTTATCTCCCTGCTATTTACCAAGGGCCAAACTATGGTGAAAGTAATGAAGATAATGGTGATCTCCCTCTAAAGATCCCATGTATGGGATCACACTCAGTGCCCCCAACCCTGCAGCAGGCTACCACCAACCCACACCTCTGCTGGAAACTCCTGGACCCCTACAGGCAAGTCTGAGACAGTCTCCTGTGGGATCACAGCTACTTTCTCCTGGGTCCTGGTACACAAGTTTCTGTTGTGCCCTCCAAGAGACAGTTTCCCAGTCCTATGTAAGTTCTGGAAGCTCTATGGTGGGGTTAATGGTGACATCCACCAAGAGGGCTTATGCCATACCCAAGCCTGCTGCACCCAGAGCCTCTGTCCCTGTGGCAGACCACTGCTGACCCTTACCTCCTCAGGAGATGCTCAAACACAGTTCTGTCTCAGTCTCTGGAATGCAAAAGTAGGAAGTCAGGAAACACTTGGAGTAATAGGCAAATTTGGCCTTGGAGTACAGAATGAAGCAGGGCAAAGGCTAACAGAGTTTTGCCAAGAAAATGCACTGGTCATAGCAAACACCCTTTTCCAACAACACAAGAGAAGACTCTACACATGGACATCACCAAATGGTCAAAATCAAAATAAGATTGATTATATTCTTTGCAGCCAAAGATGGAGAAGCTCTATACAGTCAGCAAAAACAAGACCAGGAGCTGATTGTGACTGAGATCATGAACTCCTTATTGCCAAATTCAGACTTAAAATGAAGAAAGTAGGGAAAAACCACTAGACCATTCAGGTATGACCTAAATCAAATCCCCAAAGATTATACAATAGAAGCGAGAAATAGATTTAAGGGACTAGATCTGATAGACAGAGTGCCTGATGAACTATGGGCAGAGGTTCATGACATTGTACAGGAGACAGGGATCAATACCATCCCCAAGAAAAAGAAATGCAAAAAAGCAAAATGGCTGTCTGAGGAGGCCTTACAAATAGCTGTGAAAAGAAGAGAAGCCGAAAGCAAAGGAGAAAAAGTAAGACATACTCCTTTGAATGAAGAGTTGCAAAGAATACCAAGGAGAGATAAGAAAGCCTTTTTCAGCGATCAATACAAAGAAATAGAAGAAAACAATAGAATGGGAAAGACTAGAGATATCTTGAGGAAAATTAGAGATACCAAGGGAACATTTCATGCTAAAATGAGCTCAATAAAGGACAGAAATGATATGGACCTAACAGAAGCAGAAGATATTAAGAACAGGTGGCAAGACAGAAGAACTGTACAAAATAGATCTTCACAACTCAGATAATCACGATGGTGTGATCACTCACCTAGAGCCAGACATCCTGGAATGTGAAGTCAAGTAGGGCCGTGTGAAACATCACTACGAATAAAGCTAGTGGAGGTGATGGAATTCCAGTTGAGCTATTTCAAATCCTAAAAGATGATGCCATGAAAGTGCTGCACTCAATATGCAAGCAAATTTCATAAACTCAGCAAAGGATTGGAAGACGTCAGTTTCATTCCAGAAAGGCAATGCCAAAGAATGTTCAAAGTACTGCACAATTGCACTCATCTCACACACTAGTAAAGTAATGCTCAAAATTCTCCAAGCAAGGCTTTAACAATACGTGAGCCCTGAGCTTCCAGATGTTCAAGCTGGATTTAGAAAATGCAAAGGAACCAGAGATCAAATAGCCATCATCTGCTGGATCATCGAAAAAGCAAGCCAGTTCCAGGAAAACACCTGTTTCTGTTTTATTGACTATGCAAAAATCTTTGACTGTTTGGATCACAATAAACTGTGGAAAACTCTCAAAAAGATGACAATATCAGAACACTTGATCTGCCTCTTGAGAAATCTGAATGCAGGTCAGGAAGCAACAGTTAGAACTGGACATGGAACAACAGACTGGTTCCAAATAGGAAAAGGAGTATATCAAGGCTGTATACTGTCACCCTGCTTATTTAACTTATATGCGGTGTACGTTATGAGAAACTCTGGGCTGGAAAAAGCACAAGCTGGAATCAAGATTGCCAGGAGAAATATCAATAACCTCAGATATGCAGATGACACCACCCTTATGGCAGAAAGTGAAGAACTAAAGAGCTTCTTGATAAAAGTGAAAGAGGAGAGTGAAAAAGTTGGCTTAAAACTCAATATTCAGAAAACAAAGATAATGGCATCTGGTTCCTTCATTTCATGGCGAATAGATGAAGAAACAGTGGAAATAGTGGCAGACTTTATTTTGGGGGGCTCCAAAATCACTGCAGATGGTGACAGTAGCCATGAAATTAAAAGATGCTTACTCCTTGGAAGGGAAGTTACGACCAACCTAGACCGCATATTAAAAAGCAGAGACATTACTTTGCCAACTAAGGTCCATCTAGTCAAGGCTATGTTTTTTTCCAGTAGTCATGTATGGATGTGAGTGTTGGACTATAAAGTAACCTGAGCACCAAAGAATTGATGCTTTTGAACTGTAGTGTTGGAGAAGACGCTTGAGAGTCCCTTGGACTGCAAGGAGCTCCAATCAGTCCATCCTGAAGGAGATCAGTCCTGAATATTCTTTGGAGGAATATTCTTTGGATGTTGAAGTTGAAACTCCACTACTTCGGCCACGTGATGTGACAAACTGACTAATTTGAAAAAACAAATGGGATCTAATTAAAATTAAAAGCTTCTGCACAACAAAGGAAACTATAAACAAGGCAAAAAGACAGCCTTCTGAATGGGATAAAACAATAGCAAATGAAGCAACTGACAACTAATCTCAAAAATATACAAGCAACTCATGCAGCTCAATTCCAGAAAAATAAGTGACCCAATCAAAAAATGGGCCAAAGAACTAAACAGACATTTCTCCAAAGAAGACATACGGATGGCTAACAAACACATGAAAAGATGCTCAACATCACTCATTATCAGAGAAATGCAAATCAAGACCACAATGAGGTACCATTTCACACCAGTCAGAATGGCTGCGATCCAAAAGTCTACAAGCAATAAATGCTGGCGAGGGTGTGGAGAAAAGGGAACCCTCTTACACTGTTGGTGGGAATGCAAACTAGTACAGCCACTATGGAGAACAGTGTGGAGATTCCTTAAAAAACTGCAAATAGAACTGCCTTATGACCCAGCAATCCCACTGCTGGGCATACACACCGAGGAAACCAGAATACATTAAAAAGAATTCATTTAAATCAGTTCTAATGAGATGGATGAAACTGGAACCTATTATACAGAGTGAAGTAAGCCAGAAAGAAAAACACCAATACAGTATACTGACACATATATATGGAATTTAGAAAGATGGCAATGATGACCCTGTATGCGAGACAGCAAAAGAGACACAGATGTATAGAATGGACTTTTGGACTCTGTGGGAGAGGGAGAGGGTGGGATGATTTGGGAGAATGGCATTGAAATATGTATACTATCATGTAAGAACGAAACACCAGCCTACTTTCAATACAGGATACAGGATGCTTGGGGCTGGTGCACGGGGATGATCCAGAGAGAGGATATGGGGTGGGTTGTGGGAGGGGGATTCAGGATTGGAAGCTCATATACACCCATGGTGGATTCATGTCAATATATGGCAAAACCAATACAGTATTGTAAAGTAAAATAAAGTAAAAAAAAAAAAAGAAAGAAAGAAAAGACCCTAATGCTGGGAAAGATTGAAGGTGGGAGGAGACAAGGACAACAGAGGATTAGATGGTTGGATGGCATCACCAACTCAATGGATATGAATTTGAGTAATCTCCAGGAGTTGTTGATGGATAGGGAGGCTAGAGTGCTGCAGTCCATGGGGTTGCAGAGTGTTGGACACGACTGAGTAACTGAACTGATATGAACTGATTCTTCAGTGAACTTTGTTCTGATAGTACTGTAAACAAAAGAATCATCTTCATGGTACATCATGGGTTTAGATTTTCAGAGGTTAAGAAAATATGATTGGCACAGATAATCACATTAGGCTGTTTAGAAAAAGTTTTCTCCACACAATAGAAAAATATACTCTGCTGTTATAGTTCGGTTAGGGCTTTTATCTCAAAAAGCATAAATTTGGCCATATCTCATGAAACTGGTCTGAGAACAGTAAACAAATTAAGTGCCTTCTAATATGTGCATCGAAAAAGTATGTTTAATAATACATTTTAGTTACAACAAACTGCTACAACCCCATCAAGAATTAGCTCATATCTTCTGCCATCTCTGTATTTACAGTCAGGTTGCAAAGCATTATCAGAAAATAACAGTGTCTCATACCTTGACATCTGTCTCAAAGCAGTCATTTCTCTGTTTTCCTACATCAACACCCTTTTTTACATAATGTCTATTTCAGACTTTTACAATCATCTCAATCCTATTCATACCAAGTTCCTGTCATTTTGAAAAGATTTCATCTCCTCTACATAGCTCATAGACACAATCACATGGGAAATTGCTAAAAACCTTGATATTAAACCTAAATGTTTTGAATCTGAATGTATCCTTTCCTTATTGCTTCATATTAAAATAGAATAGATAACTTTTGTAGTCCTACATCTGACCTTCCCTTTAAACTTCATATACATTTTCCTTCTCTGACCATGATTGTTTTTCCCCTTTTTAGTTATTTTTAAATTGTATTCACTATTATTTATCATTTATACAAACAAGTCTTTCCTGATAAAAGGAAAATTTCACTTGACCACATGTTCCCCTAGCCTCTAGTACTGCCTTGTCTCTTTCCAAAACTCAGAGACAACTTTCTAAATGACTTACATTTCAACCTGTGTTCATAAATCTTGGCTGCCTCAACCTTCTGTTGTTGTTGCTCAGCCACTAGGTTGTCTGACTCTTTGCGACCCCAGGACCTGCAGCACATTAGGCTTCCCTATCCTTCACCATCTCCCAGAGTTTGCTCAAACTCATTCCATTGAGTTGGTAATGCCATCCAACCATTTCATCCTCTGTTGTCCCCTTCTCCACCTGCTTTCAATCTTTCCCACCATCAGGGCCTTTTCTAATGAGTTGGTTTTTTGCATCAGGTGGCCAAAGTATTGAAGCTTCAGCCTCAGCATCAGACCTTCTCTGATGTGGATAGCTTCCAGGGAAATACCTCTCATGAAGATTACTGCCCTCTTTCTTTTGACTAGATACAGTGGGTGTTTCTTTACTGTTATGCTAGTAAAATTCTTAGGTCTATCTGATACTGTTGAATACTTTTGTTTTGATTTTAATCTGGTTTGTTGCAGTTTTTTGATATTACTTCCCAGTATTTTTTTTTTTTTGAGAATTCCCTTTCTAACTTATTTTTTTTTTATAATTGTATGTTTTCTAAGAATCTGCCCTAGAATTTAATCTTCTGTTAATCTAAACAGGTTTCATGAGAAATCTCATGCATAGCTTTATCTCTAACATGCTATGTTCTGATTAATTTCAAGATAATATTCCATTCTGAATTTTTATTTTTTGGCATTACCAACACTTGCAGCTCCATACTGGACATCATTTTGGGGGATGTCTTATAGGCTATAGGCTATACTCATACCTAAACTTTGGATATTTCTCCTAAATCTCTTTCTAAATTTTATAGATGATGCCTCTAATTCATAGGATGGTTTTGATATACAAACCATTAAATATAGCTATGTATGTATCTCATCTATTTGCTTTCTAAATTTTACTACAGAAAGACAATTTGCATTTTTTCTTCAATATCATATAACAAACCCTATGATTTAAGGTTATTCTTTCAAAGTCTACTCAAAGATATACACTTCCAAGGAAAATTTTAGGAATATTTTATTTCAGTATCTCTAAACAATATATAAAATCTTTCTACTGATAAAATAGGGCTTCCCTGTAGCTCAGCTGGTAAAGTATCTGCCTGCAATGCAGGAGACCCTGGTTTAATTCCTGGGTAGGGAAGATCCTCTGGTGAAGGGATAGGCTACCCACTACAGTATTCATGGGCTTCCCTGATGGCTCAGCTGGTAAAGAATCTTCCTGCAATGCGAGAGGCCTGGATTGGGAAGATCCCCTGGAGAAGGGAATGACTACCCTCTGCAGTATTCTGGCCTGGTGAATTCCAGGGACTGTATAGTCCTTGGGTTTGCAAATAGTTGGACATGACCAAGTGATTTTCAATTTCACTTTTTTCACTGATAAAATAATTTTCTTATTAGTACACATGTTTTAACATTATAACTTCTTATTAAAAATCATAGGCAACTAATAAGTAAAAATGCTAAATATCATAAATGCTTAGAGGAAAAAACATAGCATGCTACTGTATAGACAAATGCATATAAATTGTTAGACCAAGTGACACAAATGTGTAAAAATGATCTGAGTTTGATAACATATTTTACTGTTTAATTCTCCCATAATGGTTTAAATGCTTACATTTATAGGAAAATAGTAGCTGCATATGTCCAAGTAAAATGTATTATTAGCATACTAAATTTATCCTACAAAGCAGGCCAATTTGTTTTGTACATTCTTCTTTCAACATAATATTTGATTCAAAGACATTGCAAAGGGAGTTTATTCATTTGAATTTTAAAAGAAATTCTATAGATGATATATATATATATATATATTTTTTTTTTTTTTCAGGAATCAGATTTGCTTTTACATGTAACTTTTTTTTGGACTTTTTTGTTTATGTTAGCATTGTTCATTTGATGTAACCTCGCATGCTCATTTTATATATCTCGTCTTTGAGATTGATAAGCTCTAAATTACAAACACCTGCCAATAGGCAAGACTAAAAATTCCCATTTAGACCTGTCTTTCACTGTAAAATTTGGTTTGTTACACATTGGCCTAAATCAGAAGAGTTCTCTCTTCTGAGTCTGTAGAATTTCTCTTTAAAAACTGTAATAAATTTTTACAGTTTTATTATAGTATAAAAATAGAAATTAGATATATTTAAAATACATTATTGTATAAACTGTGATGTTTGATATTTGTATACACTGTAAAATAACTACCAAAATCAAATTACACTAAAATAGTCTCATTCTTTTGGGAGAAAGCCTTCACAACAACAACAGAAACAGAGAAAGCTTTTCAAAAGTATAAAAGTATCTGAAGTATTGACGAGAATCTAACACTATCACTTTGAGTAATATCTTGAGTAAAACATCATCTCTCCATAAAACTACCAGATACCTTCCCTCCATTCAGAAATGTCCTGAGGTTTTTAACCATAGCTCATTCCAAGTATCATATCCTCTTCCCAACATATACTGAGTGTTCTAACTCTTATACCTATTTTGTGAATCAGGAGATACACATATTTATAGTTATGCAATTCATTGACCTTTTGGTAGGAAGAAAAGTCTAAATATTCTAAATTTCAATTAATAAAAGACTATTTCTCCCAGCAATCTTGATTCTAGTTTGTGCTTCATCCAGCCCTGCATTTTGTATGATGTCTGCATATAAGTTAAATAAGCATGAGGACAATATATAGCCTTGATGTACTCCTTTCCCAATTTGGAACCAGGCTGTTGTTCCATGTCTAGTTCAAACTCTTGCTTCTCGACCTGCATACAGATTTCTTAGGAGGCAGGTAAGGTGGTCTGGTGTTCCCATCTCTTTAAGAAATTTCCAGTTTGTTGTGATACACACAGTCAAACACTTTGGCATAGTCAATAAAGTAGAAGTAGATGTTTTTCTGGAACTCTCTTGCTTTTTCTATGATCCAGTGGATGTTGGCAATTTGATCTCTGGTTCTTCTGCCTTTTCTAAATCCAGTTTGAATATTGGGAAGTTCATGATTCATATATTGTTGAAGCCTGGCTTGGAGAATTTTGAGCATTACTTTACTAGCGTGTGAGATGAATGCAATTGTGTGACAGTTTGAACATTCTTTGAGATTAGAATGAAAATGGAACTTTTCCAGTCCTGTGGCCACTGCTGGGTTTCCAAATTTGCTGGCATATTGAATGCAGCACTTTCACAGCATTGTCTTTTAGGATTTGGAATAGATAAACTGAAATTCCATCACCTCCACTAGCTATCTTCGTAGTGATGCTTCCTAAGGCCCACTTGACTTTGCATTCCAGGATGTCTGGCTCTAGGTGAGTGATCACACCATCATGATTATCTGGGTTATGAAGATCTTTTTTGTACAGTTCTTCTGTGTATTCTTATCATCTCTTCTTAATATTTTCTGTTTCTGTTAGGTCCATTTCTGTCCTTTATTATGTCAATCTTTGCATGAAAATTTCCCTTGGTATTGCTAGTTTTCTTGAAGAGATCTCTAGTCTTTCCATTCTATTTTCCCTCAATTTCTTTGCATTGATCACCGAGGAAGGCTTTCTTCTCTCTCCTTGCTATTCTTTGGAACTCTGGAGAATTTGGAAGAAGAAATTTAGGAATATGTATCTTTTAATCTTAAAAGTAAAATATTTGAAATGGATTATTCTAACAAGTTAGAATATCTAACATAATTCATGCAATGGAAACAATTGAAAATACTGAAAAGTTTGGCTACATTAGAAATTAAAAGCTGTCTTTATCAAAAACAATTAAGATATTGAAAAGGCAATTCATAGAATGTGAAAGACATGTGTAATACATACAAACAGCAAAAGTCTTGTGTCCAAATTATACAGCAGACTCTCAGGGCTCACTGAAAACTTTCGCACTCATAGAAAAATGACCTAAAACTTGAACTGGCATATAACAGCAACAAATATTGAAATGCCCAACAGTTATTGAGGAAGACACTCAAGCTTCATTATTCATCAGGAAAGTACAAATTAAAAACATTGTGATATACCACTACACAGCTATCATAGTGATCAAAACTGGAAAAACTGACATAACAGGTATCAGCAAGGATGTGGAGCACCTAAATTCTGATGCTCTTCTGGGGCACTTGTAAAGTGCCACAATTACTGTGGGAAACTGTTTAACGATAAGTTGAAGATATGCATATTCTGTGCTCAAAAATTCACTAGTATGTACATACCCAATGTCAAGTCATTTCAATACTGTCTGGCTGAAATGCGACCCTATGGACTATAGCCTGCCAGGTTCCTCTATCCATGGGATTTTCCAGGCAAGAATACTGGAGTGGGTTGCCGTGCCCTTCTCCAGGGGATCTTCCTGAACTAGGGATCAAACCGGCATCTCTTATGTCTCTTGCATTGGCAAATGGGTTCTTCATCACCACTACCGCTACCAGGGAAGTTCATATATCCAATAGGTATGTCCATATATGAAAATTAAAGATATTTACCAAGATGTATATAGCAACATGAGGAGGGAATAGCAACCCACTCCAGTATTCTTGGCTGGAGTATCCCCATGGAAAGAGCACCCTGGCAGCTGCAGTCTTTGCTGTGCAAAGAATCAGACAACTAAGCACAGCACAGCACAGCACATATAGCAACTCTGGACTTTCCAGGTGACTCGTTGGTAAAAAATCCACCTTCCAGTGGAAGACACAGGAGACGTGGCTTCAGTTCCTGTGTCGGGAGGATCCCAAGGAGGAGGAAATGGCAACCCACTCCAGTATTCTTGCCAGGAAAATCCCATGGACAAAGGAGACTGGCAGGCTACAGTCCATAGAGTTGCAAAGAGCCAGACAGGACTGAAATGACTTGGCATTGGATATATATATACTAGAGAGACACACACAAACAGAAACTTTAATCATAACAGTCTCAAATTAGAGAAAACTGTATGTCCAGTAATAGTAACAGTGATGAATAAACTTTGACTTATTTTAACAATAGAAAAATAGATAGCAATCAAAATGATTAGACTCCTAAAGAGCATGATGGATATCACAAACAAAACACTTTGTAAAAGTAGCCAAACACAAAATAACATATGTGTTATGATTACTTTTATATCAAATTTAAAAACAAAAAAACTATATTAAAGAGGTGAAGTAGTAGCTACATTTAAGAGAAAGATGTGGGTCTTAGAACCCTTTCTGAGAAGGGCTTTAGAATTGTTTGAACATTTTTTATATTGAGATTGTTTCTGGTCAAAGAGGCATGTTCATCTTCTGCTAATTCACAAATGATTAAACTTGTAAACTCCATATTCAACAGCAGAGATATTACTTTGCCAACAAAGGTCCGTCTAGTCAAGGCTATGGTTTTTCCAGTGCTCATGTATGGATGTGAGAGTTGGACTGTGAAGAAGGCTGAGTGCCAAAGAATTGATACTTTTGAACTGTGGTGTTGGAGAAGACTCTTGAGAGTCCCTTGGACTGCAAGGAGATCCAAGCAGTCCATTCTGAAGGAGATCAGCCCTGGGATTTCTTTGGAAGGAATGATGCTAAAGCTGAAACTCCAGTACTTTGGCCACCTCATGCGAAGAGTTGACTCATTGGAAAAGACTCTGATGCTGGGAGGGATTGGGGGCAGGAGGAGAAGGGGACGACAGAGGATGAGATGGCTGGATGGCATCACTGACTCGATGGACATGAGTTTGAGTGAACTCCGGGAGTTGGTGATGGACAGGGAGGACTGGTGTGCTGCGATTCATGGGGTTGCAAAGAGTCGGATAGGACTGAGCAACTGAACTGCACTGACACTGCATAAACAAAATTTATAAATAAAATGAATCAGATTACCTTGATATCTATATAAAATAGATATGAATTACTGGTTATAAAATACTGAATAAGTGTTTCTCCCAATCTAATTGAATATTACAGATTTTGTAGAACTGGACACATACACTAATGTTACTATCATCTTTTAAAAAATTCAGGAAATATGTAAACAATATTGAGCAATTCTATATATTTTTCATCCTTACATTAGGCTCTAAAGTATTCATCCCAAGTTAAGCCAATTATAAAAGATATTATGGGGAAAATATAATTGGAGTATCTTATAATTATATTTTTGATATAATGGCTTCTGGTAGAATTGTACTGCTGCTCTTAGTAAAGATTCTAATAATGATATTCAGATCAAATATTCTTACAGTTAAAAAGAAATAGAATCCACGTCTTGTTAACTAGCAACACATTGCCCTGTTTTCTAAGGCATCCGTAACATCTAACATACATTATACTTCCAAATTAATGCAATATTGTGACAAGATTACTTGAAAATTACTTGTGGGATCATCAGAGTTAAACTCCAGTTTGTCACATGAAGCAATATATATTTTCTCTGACAAACTCATTTTGTTCTAAAATTAAACAACTCTTGACATATCTTCATCAAGTGAAGAACAAATTTTCTGTTTTCAATATAGACACAGGTCTTAGATGCATAATTTATAAAGAGTCACAGTCCTTTAGATGGAAGCAAAATACAACGTGCCTTTTAAAAAACACTTCATTGAGATATAATTGACATATAAAAGCCATGCATATTTATTTAATGTATACAACCTAATAAGTTGGAGATGAGTTTTCATCACTGCAATCTATGCCATAAACATATACACCCCTTCCAAAAAATTCCTTCCTCTCACTTTTATTATCTTTATTACTTTATGCCTTCAGAGTGCTTAACATATAACTTATGCTCTTAGTAAATTTTTAAGTACAAAACCGTTGTTAACTATAATCCCTGTGTTGTACCACAGATCTCTAAGAGTTATTCATCTTGCATAACTAAAACTTTGTTTACTTTCACTAATATGTCTTCATTTCCCACTCCCCCAAGTCCTAGAAATGACCATTTTAATCTCAGTTTCTATGCTGCTACTGCTGCTGCTAAGTAGCTTCAGTCGTGTCTGACTCTGTGCGACCCCATGGACTGCAGCCCACCAGGCTCCTCCGTCCATGGGATTTTCCAGGCGAGTACTGGAGTGGGTTGCCATTGCAGCTTCTATGACTTTACTGTTTTAGAGTCTTCATATAAATGGTCATTTAATATTTGTTCTTCTGTGTCTGACTTATTTCACTTAGTATAATGTCCTCCAGGATCATCCATGATAATCCAAATCATAGAATTTTCTTCCTGTTAAATGCTGAATAATATCCCAACTTTCTTAAATGTGATGACACAATTAGAAATAAAAAATAGTATTTTGGTAGGTACTTGGACTGAGAGTTTATTTCTAGGTACCTCTTTATCTATAAATTATAAAAGAAAGTATGTGAGATACCTAGGAATAATTGTTAAATTGATTATCGAATGTTAATTCTATACACTTTCATGAAAAATAAGAATTTTCATTTATGAAGTAAAAATTTTAAGAGGGGATATTGCATAGTATTCATGATATGAGAATACTGATTCCCTTTTCCGCGATCCACATTTTATACTTGAAGTGGAAGTAGAATAAATGTAGGGGCTTGGAAGTTACCACCCCATCTAAACTTTGTTATCTTCCTCTTACCTAAAGAGAAAATTTATGTTTAAATTACTTAATTGGTATCTTTTTATATGTTGAAGCAGTGGCAAATTATGAAGTGCATACATGCTGTACATGTTAGGCATATATTTGTAAAGTAAAATTTGGAACAATTTTAATTTGTACTTTTAAAAAAATGTCCACAAATGCTTGAATATACATAATCAGGCAACGCACAGTAATAGTGGAACAAAGATATCATTAATTCAAGGTAATTACAAATGAACACATTTTAAAATTACTCAAAAATCATGTTATTACATGTTTTATAGGAATATTCTATCATATTCTTTTTTACAGAGAAAATAAGATTGCTGAATAAAATGTATAAATTCTTGAAAAATTGTTATTGTTATTATTTTTATTAAGAGTCTCTGGTTACCTGGAAATGCAATAAATTCCCTTAGTTCTGTTGACATAGAACTAATATCCATATTTAAGTGCAGTGAAATAATATCTTAATTCAGTTCAGTTCAGTTGCTCAGTCGTGTCCGACTCTTTGCAAGCCCATGAATTGCAGCACGCCAGGCCTCCCTGTCCATAACCAACTCCCGGAGTTCCCTCAGATTCACGTCCATTAAGTCAGTGATGCCATCCAGCCATCTCATCCTCTGTCGTCCCCTTCTCCTCCTGCCCCCGATCCCTCTCAGCATCAGAGTCTTTTCCAATGAGTCAACTCTTTGCATGAGGTGGCCAAAGTACTGGAGTTTCAGCTTTAGTATCATTCCTTCCAAAGAAATCCCAGGGCTGATCTCCTTCAGAATGGACTGGTTGGATCTTCTTGCAGTCCAAGGGACTCTCAAGAGTCTTCTTCAACTCCACAGTTCAAAAGCATCAATTCTTCAGTGCTCAGCCTTCTTCACAGTCCAACTCTCACATCCATACGTGACTACTGGAAAAATCATAGCCTTGACTAGACTCTGCATATAAGTTAAATAAGTAGGGTGACATACTCCTTTTCCTTGACGTACTCCTTTTCCTACTTGGAACCAGGCTGTTGTTCCATGGCCAGTTCTAACTGTTGCTTCCTGACCTGCATACAGATTTCTCAAGAGGCAGGTTAGGTGGTCTGGTATTCCCATCTCTTTCAGAATTTTCCACAGTTTATTGCGATCCACAAAATAAGTAGGGTGACATACTCCTTTTCCTTGACGTACTCCTTTTCCTACTTGGAACCAGTCTGTTGTTCCATGTCCAGTTCTAACTGTTGCTTCCTGACCTGCATACAGATTTCTCAAGAGGCAGGTTAGGTGGTCTGGTATTCCCATCTCTTTCAGAATTTTCCACAGTTTATTGTGATCCACACAGTCAAAGGCTTTGGCATAGTCAATAAAGCAGAAATAGATCTTTTTCTGGAACTCTCTTGCTTTTCCATGATCCAGTGGATGTTGGCAATTTGATCTCTGGTTCCTCTGTCTTTTCTAAAACCAGCTTGAACATCAGGGAGTTCATGGTTCATGTATTGCTGAAGCCTGGCTTGGAGGATTTTCAGCATTACTTTACTAGCATGTGAGATGAGTGCAATTGTGTGGTAATTTGAACATTCTTTTGCATTGCCTTGTTTTGGGATTAGAATGAAAACTGACTTTTACCAGTCCGGTGGCCACTGTTGAGTTTTCCAAATTTGCTGGCATATTGAGTGCAGCCCTTTCACAGCATCATCTTTCAGTATTTGAAATAGCTCAACTGAAATTCCATCACCTCCACTAGCTTTGTTTGTAGTGATGCTTTCTAAGGCCCACTCGAGTTCACATTCCAGGATGTCTGGCTCTAGATGAGTGATCACACCATTGTGATTATCTGGGTCATGAAGATCTTATTTTTATTTTTGCTTTATTTTACTTTACAATACTGTATTGGTTTTGCCATACATTGACATGAATCTGCCACGGGTGTACATGAGTTCCCAATCCTGAGCCCCCCTCCCACCTCCCACCTCATATCATCTCTCTGGATCTTCCCCGTGCACCAGCCCCAAGCATCCTGTATCCTGTATCAAACATAGACTGGCGATTCGTTTCTTACACGATAGTATACAAGTTTCAATGCCATTCTCCCAAATCATCCCACCCTCTCCCTCTCCCACTGAGTCCAAAAGTCCGTTCCATACATCTGGGTCTCTTTTGCTTTCTCGCATACAAGGTTATCATTACCATCTTTCTAAATCCCATATATATGTGTTAGTATACTGTATTGGCATTTTTCTTTCTGGCTTACTTCACTCTGTATAATAGGCTCCAGTTTCATATACCTCATTAGAAGTGATTCAAATGTATTCTTTTTAATGGCTGAGTAATGAAGATCTTTTTTGTACAGTTCTTCTGTGTATTCTTGCCACCTCTTCTTAATATCTTCTGCTTCTGTTAGGCCTATACCATTTCTGTCCTTTATCGAGCCCATCTTTGCATGAAATGTTCCCTTGGTATCTCTAATTTTCTTGAAGAGATCTCTAGTCTTTCCCATTCTGTTCTTTTCCTCTATTTCTTTGCGTTGATTGCTGAAGAAGGCTTTCTTATCTCTTCTTGCTGTTCTTTGGAACTCTGCATTCAGATGCTTATATCTTTCCTTTTCTCCTTTGCTTTTCACTTCTCTTCTTTTCACAGTTATTTGTAAGGCCTTCCCAGACAGCCATTTTGCTTTTTTGCATTTCTTTTCCATGGGGATGGTCTTGATCCCTGTCTCCTGTACAATGTCACGAACCTCATTCCATAGTTCATCAGGCACTCTATCAGATCTAGGCCCTTAAATCTATTCCTCACTTCCACTTTATAATCATAAGGGATTTGATTTAGGTCATACCTGAATGGTCTAGTGGTTTTCCCTACTTTCTTCAATTTAAATCTGAAATTGGTAATAAGGAGTTCATGATCTGAGCCACAGTCAGCTCCTGGTCTTGTTTTTGTTGACTGTATAGAGCTTCTCCATTTTGGCTGCAAAGAATATAATCAATCTTATTTTGATGTTGACCATGTGGTGATGTCCATGTGTAGAGTCTTCTCTTGTGTTGTTGGAAGAGGGTGCTTGCTATGACCAGTGCATTTTCTTGGTAAAACTTTATTAGTTTTTGTCCTGCTTCATTCTTCATTCGAAGGCCAAATTTGCCTGTTACTCCAGGTGTTTCTTGACTTCCTACTTTTGCATTCCAGTCCCCTATAATGAAAAGGACATCTTTTTTGGGTGTTAGTTCTAAAAGGTCTTGTAGGTCTTCATAGAACCATTCAACTTCAGCTTCTTCAGCATTACTGGTTGGGGCATAGATTGGATTACTTGGATTACTGTGATATTGAATGGTTTGCCTTGGAGACGAACAGAGATCATTCTGTCGTTTTTGAGATTGCATCCAAGTACTGCATTTCAGACTCTTTTGTTGACCATGATGGCTACTCCATTTTTTCTGAGGGATTCCTGCCTGCAGTAGTAGATATAATGGTCATCTGAGTTAAATTCACCCATTCCAGTCCATTTTAGATTCCTAGAATGTCGATGTTCACTCTTGTCATCTCTTGTTTGACGACTTCCAATTTGCCTTGATTCATGGACCTGACATTCCAGGTTCCTATGCAATATTGCTCTTTACAGCATCAGACCTTGTGTCTATTACCAGTCACATCCACAGCTGGGTATTGTTTTTGCTTTGGCTCCATCCCTTCATTCTTCTGAAGTTATTTCTCTACTGATCTCCAGTAGTGTGTTGGGCACCTACTGACTTGGAGAGTTCCTCTTTCAGTATCCTATCATTTTGCCTTTTCATACTGTTCATGGGGTTCTCAAGGCAAGAATACTGAAATGGTTTGCCATTCCCTTCTCCAGTGGACCACATTCTGTCTTAGAAGAGTCTAAAGATCTGTTGCTTTCATATTTCTATCATTTAAGAATATTTATTGTGGGCCTGGTATGTTCCAGGCACATTACCCATGCATGTAATCTATTAGGGATTCATGGGCTGTGCATTTATATGCTCAGAATCTAGTGAGTGGGAAAAAAAAAAAAAAAGAAGAGGTATTGTTAGTAGCATCCTAATTGTAGGTAATAAGGAAGAAACACATTGAAGATGCAACATTTAACAAGATGACAGTGAAATTAGTAATTGACTATTTTATAAACGGTTTTGAAAAAATATAAAGAAGTGCCAAAGTTGACATATATTTAAATCAAAGCTATTGAACAGGAACCTCAGTGCTCTGTGGTCACCTAAAATGGGAGGGAATCCAAAAATATATGTGAGTATGTATACATGTATATATATATATATATATATATATATATATATATGTGTGTGTGTGTGTGTGTGTGTGTGTGTGTGTATGTGTGGCTGACTCACTTTGCTGTACAGCAGAAACTAATACAACATTGTAAAGTTACTATACTCCAATTAAAAAAAAATCTATTGGCAGTAAACTTGGTTGTAATGACTAACTTAATGGGATATAAAATTATGGTTAGATCTTGAGATGTAAGTGATTTTTGCTATGACAATAAAAGTTAATGACTAAAGTCAAGTGAAGGCACATATCCATTAAAATAAGAGAAAAAAAAAATCCCAGTTATCAATGGATAATCTGTATGCAAATTAACAAAATGTGGGATAAATGTAGATATTGGGCAAATAGTAAAAATAAATAAAACCTGAGACAGATGCCACAGTTTATAATGAAATTATTTAAACAATACTTTTGAGAGTAAAAAAGTTTGCAAACAATTATTTGAAAATAACTAATATAAAGAGAATTTCCTAGACAAATTAAGGCTTATATTTACTGTGAAATGCACAAAGCGATTAAATATTTTAAGTATCTGAGATGATACGAGTAGGGGGTTAGTACAAATTAATAGCATGAACGTTAAAGGAGACGGGTTATTGGTAAGAGAAAAAAAATGTGATCAGGGTCTCTCTTTCTCTTGTGAGAATGGAGGATACCATCCCTACCTAAGTAGCTTACTTGAGTTAGAATTAGCTCTTTCATTGTTTTTGGACCCAGATTTTACTCAGGAACAGAAAGTATAGGAGGTGTTTGATGAAGGGAATGATGATAGAATGATTAGTTTTCTTGGAAGAGAAGCCAGGTTTCACACTATAGGGAGAATGACCAGAATGGAAGAATTTTCCCAAATGAATAAATTCCCCAGATCACAGAATTATCACAGCTAAAATGGGAAGTGTCCTGATTAGCAAAGTTGGTCATCTTAAATCAAGACAGAAAATGTAGGAACTATTCAGTAAAGAGGCTGGGCAACAGAATTTTGAGGAAAGGAGATATGGGGTTTTTTGGCTTGTTTTTCTTTTTGTTTGTTTCTCTCTTTTTTTAAAACTATTTTAAAATGCTAACTGAATGCTTTTATTTTTTAATTGATTTCTTTGGGATTATAGTTGCTTTACAATGTTGTGTTAGTTTCTACTGTACAGCAAAATGAATATGATACACACCTCTGTATTCCTGTCTCTTATACACATTCTCTTTTTTTAAAACTATTTTAAAATGCTAACTGAATGCTTTTATTTTTTAATTGATTTCTTTGGGATTATAGTTGCTTTACAATGTTGTGTTAGTTTCTACTGTACAGCAAAATGAATATGATACACACCTCTGTGTGTGTATGTATGCAAAAACAAAAAAGAAGGGAGTTTGTAAGGGAAAATTAGAGATAAGCAGAGGCCAGGTAATAAACCTGACTTTATGTCATGATAATCAGTTAAAATGGAGGCACTCCTATTTTTAGAAGAAGAGAGAAATATCCCAAAATTTATTTATTTTATTTATGTTTTGGTTTATTTATTAATGGCTTCAGGAACCTCAACTTTATATATTTTTAAATTTAAACTTATTTATATATTATATATTTGTATTTATAAATTTATATATATTTATATTTTAATAAATTATTTTATATTAAGGCAGGAAACCACACACAGATTTTAATAACCAAATAATGGAATCAAATAATAAAATGCTCATGCAACCTTTATATCACTGTAAAAGAACAAAATGGGAAAGACTAGAGATCACTTCAAGAAAATTAGAGCTATCAAGGGAATATTTCATACAAAGATAGGCTCGATAAGGATAGAAATGGTATGGACCTAACAGAAGCAGAAGATAGTAAGAAGAGGTGGCAAGAATACACAGAAGAACTCTACAAAAAAGATCTTCATGACCCAGATAATCACGATGATGTGATCACTCATCTAAAGCCAGACATCCTGGAATGTGAAATCAAGTGGGCTTTAGAAAGCATCACTATGAACAAAACTAGTGGAGGTGATGGCATTCCAGTTCAGCTATTTCAAATCCTGAAAGATGATGCTCTGAAAGTGCTGCACTCAATATGACTTGGGTTGCCCCGCGGGCATGGCTTGGTTTCATTCAGTTAGACAAGGCTGTGGTCCTAGTGTGATTAGATTGACTAGTTTTCTGTGAGTATCCCAGTTAGATAAGAAAACTCAGGCTTTAAGGAGCTTGCCCAAGGCCTAGGAGGATCTCAAATTGTAGAGTCAGGATTTATTTTTTTCCCCTGGCAGCATGTAGGATCCCAGTTCCCCGTCCAGGGATCAAACCTGTGCTTCCTGCAGTGGAAGCCCAGGGTCTCAACCACTGCACCGTCAGGGAAGTCCCAAGAGTCAGGATTTGAATGTAGGCACTCTGCTTGCCTCTGTCTCCTCTCCTATATTTTAATTATTTGGGTTATAAAGCATAAGCTTTACCTGACTCCCCTCGTTCTTTTTGGATTGCATAGTTCTCATATTTTCTTTGTGTCTCCATAAAGAAAACTTTCCAATCCCTTAATATCCCAGTGCCCTTCTCTGGAGCTCCTCCAGCCTTGGTTTTTATCTCTTAATATGCAAGAGCCCAAACGACCCAACATCACTCAAGGTGCTGACTCTACAGTTTATGGGCACAGGCAGGCTTGGACAATTGTCCAATGTCACGGAACCACGGCTCAGCCTCCAGTAACTCTGCCCTCTGCTGTCCAGGGCTGGTCTTAGATTTGCCCCTACAGGGCACCCTGTGGAATGACATTGCCCAAATCTTATTGGCTGATGTCACCAGGCCAATCCCACTCCCTAGGTCATGCTGGGTCCATTCATTCATTCTATTCTCCCACATAAGCTCTTGTTGGATGATTTCAGAGATCCTCTTGGCTGCTGGTCTCACCCTCTCTTCTGTTCCGCAATTTCCAGTCCATCCTCCACTGAGGCCGGAATCGTCTTTCTAAAATACTAACCTGGATCATGCCACTGTCCGTAAGATCCTTCAGAGCACCACCACCCCCCCAACCCCCAAATCCCTGGTCACAGCCTGTGGTGCTTCCCGCCAGCCTGGCTGACTCTCCTGCCATTACCCTCCCCCCACCATGCTATCCCCCAGCCCTCAACTGATGCAGTCTCAGTTTCAGCCACAGGAGTCCTGCAGTTACCCAAAATACCCTGAGGCTTTGCCCACTCTCCCTTTTTCTAGTGGGATTACCTACACCTCCGCTTTTCTGTCTAATGCACTCAGAGGACGACTTTAAATCTAAGTCAAGATTTCATCTCTTTAGTGGAATCCTACCAGAATTTCCTTTCTGAATCACACGTTTCTGCTGGGGGCTCCTCAAACACTTCACTTCTCCACCGCCCCCACTGGACTGTAAGCTCCTTATCTGTTTAGCTGTGTGCCTTCAAGATACAGCACACACTGAATGTGCATTCAGTATGGGAGGAATGAATGAATCCTCCCTCCATGGCCCCACCCCAGCAGATCGGCTGACTTCTGAGGTCTTACAGCACTTGATAATACACTTCTTTCTATGAGCACTTCTGGCCTCTTTCTAGTCCCTTCTACCTCTATTTCCTTCCATGTCTATCTTCCCTATATACTGGAACTATCCTTCCTTAGACTGAGTTCTTTTTCATGGGTAGGAGGTCAATCCTGAGCACAAAGCCCAACACACAGTAGGAGTTCAATTAACTGGGTGAATGGAGTGACCACCAGCTCCACACTCTTTCCCACAGTGCAAATCGCCAAGAAGCACATCTTACACACCTCAGATAACTTCTACCTAAGTGCAGTGGCTTGATTTGCTCACACCCAAGCCAGTTCTACTTGTCTGCCAACTCACATCTTGGGGTATCCTCCCATGGCTTGGCACCTCACTATCAAACAGCTCTGTGTCATCCACAGATGTGTGAGTTTCACTCTGAACTTCCTTTTCCGGATCCTCTATAAAAATGTCAAAAGAAGCCCAGACTCAGTATCAGCCAAGACTGAAACTCCATCTCTTGCATGTTCTTTGAGTCTTGGTCTCCTCATCCTGGGGTGACATCTCTTTAGTGTCTGTCATTCATTTCATGAAGGAAGGGGAGGGAACATTCATCTGACCTTCCATGTGCCCAGCTACCCATCCATCATCCATCCCACATGTGCCGGGCTCTGGGAAATTCACTGACAGACAAAAGCAGAAGCCTCAGCTGGGACAGAAGACAGGCATGGAACAAATAATCACAATGCACCACCATAATACACATGTTGTGGAGGTCATTTAAAGTGTGCAGGTACCTATGGGCACCTTATCTTTGACAAAGGAGGCAAGAATATGCAATAGGGAAAAGACATTCTCTTCAGTAAGTGGTGCTGGGAGAACTGGATAACTACATGTCAAAGAATGAAATTAAAATACTTCCTGGGGTCGCAAAGAGTCGGACACAACTGAGCGACTGGACTGAACTGAATGCCATGAGTTGTGT
Organism: Cephalophus harveyi; assembly: GCA_006410635.1. Classification (NCBI taxonomy): domain Eukaryota; kingdom Metazoa; phylum Chordata; class Mammalia; order Artiodactyla; family Bovidae; genus Cephalophus; species Cephalophus harveyi. The sequence goes on from SJYT01042521.1 coordinate 38,617, forward strand.
CCGACTCTTTGTGACCCCATGGACTGTAGCCTACCAGGCTCCTCCGTCCACGGGATTTTCCAGGCAAGAGTATGGGAGTGGGGTGCCATTGTCTTCTCCAGGGAATCTTCCTGACCCAGGGATTGAACCTGGGTCTCCTGAATTGCAGGCAGACGCTTTACCGTTTGAGCCACCAGGCAAGTGACAACATACACAAAGATAAACTCAAAATGGATTTAAGACCTAAATGTAAGACCAGAAACTATATAAGTCTTAGAGGAAAACATATGTAGAACACTGTATGACATAAATCATAGCAAGATCCTCTATGACCCAACTCCTAAAATGTAAACAAACACAAAAATAAACAAGTGGGGCCTAATTAAACTTAAATGCTTTTCCACAGTAAAAGTAACTATAAACAAGGTGAAAAGACAACTCTAAGAATGGGACAAAATAACAGCAAATGAAACAACTGACAAAGGACTGATTTTAAAAATATACAAGCAGCTCGTGTAGCTTAATACCAGAAAAACAAATAATCCAATCAAAAAGTGGGTTTTTAAACAGACATTTCTCCAAAGAAGACATACAGATGGCTAACGAACACAGGAAAAAAAGCTCAACACTGCTCATTAGAGAAATGTAAATCAAAACTACAATGAGGTATCACTTCACACCAACCAGAAAGGCCATCATCAAAAAAAATCCACAGAAAAACAAGTGCTAGAGAGGGTGTGGAGAAAAGAGAACCCTCTTACATTGTTGCTGGGAATGTAAATTGATACAGTCACTATGGAAGTATGGACATTCCTTAAAGAACTAGGAATAAATCTACCATATGACCCAGGAATACCATTTCTAGGCATATAAATTTGAGGAAACCAAAACTGAGAAAGATTCATATACCCCAATGTTCACTGCAGCACTATTTACAATAGCTAGGACATGGAAGCAACCCAGGTGTCGCCCATCAACAGATGAATGGATAAAGCAGCTGTGGTACATATATACAATGGAATACTACTCAACCATAAAAAACAATGCATTTGAGTCACCTCTAATGACCCTAGAGCTATTACACAGAATGAAGTCAGAAAAAGAAAACAAATATAATATATTTTATGTTTATATTTTATATTTATTTTATATATTTATATTCCATATAAATAACATTTAAAATATGAAAATTATTTATATTCCAATACATATATGGAATCTAGAAAGACAGTACTGATGAACCAATCTGCAGGGCAGTAATGGAGATGCAGACATAGAGAACAGACTTATGGGCAGGGGGCAGGAAGGAGAAGGTGAGACAAATGGAGAGAGCAGCGTGGAAGCATATACACTACAATATGTAAAATAGATAGCCAATGGAAATTTGCTGCAAGACTCAGCAAACTCAAACCAAGGCTCTGTAACAACCTAGAGGGGTGGGAAAGGGTGGGTGGTGGGAGGGAGATTCAAGAGGGAGGGGATATATGTATGTGGCTAATTCCTAGTGATGTATGGCAGAAATCAAAGCAATATTGTAAAGCAATTATCCTTCAATTAAAAATAAATAATTAAAAAAAAAATAAAGGTCACCAAGAGGGAGAAATTAACTCTGCTGATAGAGTGGGCATGATCTGAACTGAGACTTGATGGGTGAGTGGATTTTTGCCATCCAGACAAGAAGACAGAAGGAACAGCAGGTGTGATGTAGGGAAGGCGGGAAGGTGCTAGAAGCTTTAGGAAGGCCAACAGTGGGGTGGGGGAGGGGCATGGAAGGGAAGAGAAACCTGTCTATTCATCTTTTCTCAAAATATCATGGGTCAATTTTATCATCTTAGTAAATTAAGAAAAGTGTATTGATTATGACCTTCACACTGCAGAACCCAGCAAAAGCCAAGAGCTTTAAAATGAATCCATTCTTCCATCCAACACTAACAGCGCCTGCCATATTTTTTATGTGGAACTGCAATTGTCTTCCCTCAGCTACCTGGGATCAGAGATTTGGTTACGATCTGTGTTGAATCCCAAGAGCCTTGAGCAACCCATGGTATACAGTAAACACCCCATAAGTATCTGCATAATGAATCCACTGGACTCTGCTACCTGCCAGGAACTATAATAGGCCTGGGGATAAAGGCACGGACTGGACACACTGCCTGCCTTTTAAGTGAGGTTGATTACATGAACTAGTTCCTTAGGAAGCCATTTTTGGATTGACAAGAAATTATTTCTGTTTTAAAGCTTGAGAAACAAAAGATCTTTCTACAAGCTGAGAGATGAGCTTTAGAGAGTTAACAGGAAGGGCCTCGGCCACCTTCCCCAGAACGTTCGCAGACACTAACTTTGCATGCTCCTCCCTCGTGTCACTGGGCAGACAGGTGTGCAGGGAGGGTACAGCTCCTGGCAGGCCTCTTCCCACAGGTGTCCTGGCAAGGGCAAGCTCTTGGCCTCAGCTGCCTTTCCCCGGCCATGCGGCATACACATGTGCGTGCTCTCTCCTTCTCTCTCACACACACACACACAAGCACACATGCTCACACTCACAACTCAGGCTCACACAATCACACTCACACAGAACGCACACAGGATCACAACTAACGCATGCTCACACTCACACCCTTGCCCCCGCTCACACTTGGTTCACATATTCACACAGCATGCACACACACACACACACACACACACACACACACAGCCTGAGCCGTTAAAGTGACAGCACTCACATTTTCCATCTATTGGTAGTTTCAAAACAGGAAGCCTGAGCGGGGAGGGGTGGTGTGGCTGAGGCGAGTGCTGTGTGAGGGGCCCACGTGCACAGGCTGGATTCAAAAGGGAAGCCTCACGGGTGCCCATCCCCTTCACAGCCACAAGGCTCAGGCCAGGCAGTGGGGTGGAGCCTGGGCCCACCTCTCCAGGGCGCAGCAGCAGCAGACCATTCAGCTGGCCAGGGCAGTCACCCAGATCAAATCGCACCTCTCCCTCAGTGAGGGGTTTTTCTCTGAGGAAGAAGGGAATGCCCTCTGCCTTCTTGTCTGCAGACATAGAGCCCCCTCTTCTTTGGAAACCACCTCTTCCAGGAGTCCTCCAGGACTAACCCGTAAGAGCTGTCCTACCTCACCATTTAGGTCCTCTGCTACCTACTCAGCCATGCTCCTTTATACCACGGAAAGATTTAGTTTCCTGCCTTTCCTGCACCTGCACTCCAAGATGAAACAGACCAGGGACCTGTTTTCTAAAATGAAATCCTTGCAACATCGTATATTTTCTTTTCTTTTTTTACTGGCTGCACCATGTGCTTGCAGGATCTTACTTCCCTGACCAGGGATCAAACCCACGCTCTTTGCAGTGGAAGCATGGAATCTTAACCACTGGACCGCCAGGGAAGTCTCTACAGTTTTTCATAACCAGCATCTCCTTCAGTCTTCAAGACGGCTCCATGATGTGGTAAATACTATACCCATTTTACAGATGAGGAAACTGAGGGCAAAGAGATTAGTCACTTGTCCCAGGAGGTGCCTTCCGACCTCAAGGCACCGTTCTCAGGAATGTCAGCACTCCACCTGCCACCTTGGCTCTGAGTGCAGGTGTGTCTGAGACGGACGAGGGAGAGGACTGAAGCTCTGTCACAGGCTGGTGAACTTCACGCCCCACCTTTGGCCCCATCCCTGTTCCCCTCTTTCTCACACACCAAACCACAGGCCCAGAAACAGACTAGCTGGCCTGGCGCCAGGAGCTGGGGTAGGTCCACATACAAACTTCAATCGTCCAGGGCAGTTGGGACTGATTTCCACAACTTACAGAGCAAGATGGGAGGGGAAGCGGCTGGCGAGATGACATTTCTGGAACTTTGCTTTCTCTCTCTCTGGGAGAAGTGTTTATTAAAATCCTTTTTTCCTTCAGCAGTGACCTTGCAAAGGAAATTGGCCTCGCTGCTCTGTAGCTGAGAGGGAGGGCACACACACAGCCCTTTGTGCTGTATTCCTGCCAAAGGATGCTCTGGAGGGTAGGTAGAGGGGGGCTGCTGGCGGCAGGCTGTCCTCCCGAACCAGCCTGAGAGACTCGGATCGAGTGATGACAGCATGTGTGTGGCTGGAAAGAGACAAGAGGGGACGAAAAACGAGCCCGGGCTGGATTTTTCCGCCAGGCTAGCACTTCTGTCAGACCGCGCCCACCGCTGTCATGTTCCCTGCCTTGTAGGTTTCATATATTTAACAGCCGGGACTTATAAAACAGGACAGCAGAGGTCACAGGAAAAGGATGGGTCAGGCTCAGGGGAAGCCCTGCAATTTCCTTTCCTGGAGCTCTCCGGGACCAAAATGAGAGACGCCTGCACTGGAGGAATATCCTGGTCTTCCCCTTGGCTTGCACTGCCCCTCCTGTCTGGAGCATGGTCCAAACCACTCTTTCTCCAAGTCCCACCCTTTCCTTATAAGCCTCTCCTGACCTTTCCAGGATTTTACACTCCCTGAGCTCAGAGACTCTGACCAATGGAGTCTCGCTGATTGACAAGTGAGAAAGCGGATGGAGACCCGAGATGACCTTGAATGGTACTCAACTCCGGTGTCTGCTATCCTTGTGCTGTTTCCTTGGGGGTGTTGAGGGGGTCCTCAGAGTTATCCTCCACCTTCAGACCTGAGAGGCTAAACTCCAGCTTGTGTTGGTAGTGGACGATCAGGATTTTACACTCCCTGAGCTCAGAGACTCTGACCAATGGAGTCTCGCTGATTGACAAGTGAGAAAGCGGATGGATACCCGAGATGACCTTGAATGGTACTCAACTCCGGTGTCTGCTATCCTTGTGCTGTTTCCTTGCGGGTGTTGAGGGGGTCCTCAGAGTTATCCTCCACCTTCAGACCTGAGAGGCTAAACTCCAGCTTGTGTTGGTAGTGGACGCGGCCTGGGTTCCAGGAGAGAGCTGGCAGGAGAGGGGAGTCATCTGGGAGCCGGCCTGCCTGGGCTGGGTGGCACACCAAGGAACTGCTCAAGAATGGCTTCACTGGTCAGCAAAAGGGTCCAGGGAGCAGAAGCCACGGGAGGGGAACTGGGCTGCCCACTCTGGGAGAGGCTCCGGAGCAGCCTGGCCACCCACGTCCGGCAAGTTCATGCTCGTGGGACCCGGAAGTCATGAGAGCCTCTGGGGAGAGAAGAGGAGCAGCTGGGCTCCTTGCTAGGGTCTGCGCTCCTCCAAGCAGAGACCTCCAGATCTCTGAATCCAAACAGGTCGGCACTCCTCCCGGGAGGCCGGCCAAGACTGTAAATCCGGAGAAGTCAATTCCTTTGCAGCTCGTGCGGGACGGGAAGTAGAATAACCACTACATAAACTAACTTAGACCTTAAAAACTGAGGGGCTTGAAATGAAGCAAACAGGACCTGGAGTCGTTCTCCTTCAGCTGAACTCTGTCACGAGACCAAATTTCATTCATTTACAACCAACACAAGGGTGCTATTTCTGTGTCTGATTCATAGTGTGGCTTGTTTGGGTTTATTTTTGCTTTTTGAAACACTTCATGAATATATTGGTACTAGGTTCAAATTGATAATTCTTAAAATTCACTGGGTTTTTTGGGGGAGGGGGAGTATCCAGAACATGGTTTGTTGAGGGGAGGAGTACCCAGAACACATTACAGTGTTCTATGAACTGAAAGTAAATTTGAACAGGTATTTTTTTCTGGGAAAGCGCCCACAGAAATCTGAATCACATCACAACATTAGTCCTTAAAATATCAGTTAAAGCCAATCTTCATTCCTTAATTTTGTAATGCAAAATAAATTTCATCACTATTAAGGTGAAAAGAGTAACTTATAAGTTCTTTTACATTATTGGGGTTTACTTTGATGATGACTGGAAATCAATTTATGTGTCAATGTGCATTTTTCAAGCAAGCAAGAACAAAAATGCCTAAGAACAATTAGTTTTTAAGTTAGATTTCCTAATCCAATCCTCGTGTTTCTTTTACAATTATTATCTTCCACTAAAGCAGGACTTCTGCTTAAAAAAAAAGTGTCTAAATAATGGATCCTATTTCACTTTGAAAGTAATACTATTACATTTTTATAAAAAATAAACATGCAAAGATATATCTACTAGCCCTATCTTAGTGTGCAGCTCCTCAGAGCTGTCTCCGCCCACCCTTCTGCTCGTCCCCTTGCCCCGTCCTCTGCACCACGGCCGGCACTCAGCTTGTGGCTGGTGGTGGCTCACAGCATCCAGTCTCTGGCTTACGTTCAGTCATAGCGGTGTCACTGTGTGATCATGAGCAAGTTACACAACCTCTCTGGGCATCAGTTGCCTCCTGTATAAAATGGGAACAGTAATAGGACCTGCTCTGTATGGCTGTTCTGTGATTCAAGTGAAATAAAACACAAGGTGCTTAGCACCTAACATGGCCTATACTGAGCTCTCAGTGAACAATGGCTGGCATCCTCGTCCTGGGACAATGAATGAATCACCCTTGCTAGGGCCAGCCATCCTCTTTCAAATTACATACCGTCTCATTAGGAAACATATCAGGAAAGCTGAACTCCTTTTCTTCACGTGGGGAAATCGATCTCATATTTCGAGACTCAGTTCAAACACCAGCTTTGCTAAAGCTTTTTCTTGTAACCCCTTTGTCTGTCTATCTCTGCTACTTGAAAGCTGGTTGGTACCTCCTACTTAACCTAGCCATGTCTACTAAAATTAGGTCTTGGAGACTTACTTTTCCACAAAATATGGGAGCATTCAGAGTGCAGAACTGAGTATTTTTCCTCTTTGCATTATAGATGCCAAGGCACCAAGCAGACACTCAATAAATATTTATTGAATGAACAAAATGAAATGGAATCAAATGGCATCTGTGCAGATGCCAGGATATATGGAGCATATGGCTTTAGAGAAATATAATCTGTATTATATCTTTTCCAGAAACCAGCTATTTCTGTGTGGAAATGAATTTAACCAAATCAGATGTCATAGAAGATGGGATAAAAGGAGAAATTAGAGGAGAAATTAGGGGAACAATTTCAGGGTTTTGCCATCTGTCCAGGAAGGATGTGTTAGCCATCTTGGAGGTTATAAGTGCCTTGAAAGCTTAATGGAAAAGCAATATTCTTGAGCCACTGCCCAGCCCCAAACACAGAAACTCTTGCATCAGGACAAACTGGTGAATAACTTGTGTCAATGTGCCAAATCAGGGGGTGAGCACAGATGACAAATTAGTCCCACTCCTAAAAGGACACTTTTTGGAAGATAAAATTGTTCTATTTTAGTGCAGCCCAGAAAGATAGGAAACAAAGATATATCTCCTGAGCATCAGGTGACAGCAAGACACTCAAGTAGCTACCAAAAGCGGTAGAGGGGAGGGGAGGAGGAGGATACTGGTTGTTCACCGTATGCCGGGCACCATCCTAGGTCCTTGACATGAAACGCAATGCTCGAAAGAACCTGAGAGATACTATCATTCCCATTTTATTGATGGGGAAATGGAGTCTCGATGAGGCTGAGTGACCAAGTCAAGAGCAAAAATGCTCTGTATTACAATTCTGCCACCAGCAACCACAGTGTGGAACGCTCTTATATAAATCTTTCTTACTTTAATCTATCCTTCTCACTACTGTTAGAGTAATTTTCCTAAAACTAGTTGAGTTAAAAGTTCCACTCCTTTAAAACTGTCAATGGTTTCCTAACACTCACAATAAAAATGCAAATACTCAAACTCATGCATGTCATGTTCTTTGCAGACTCAATTCCCACTGGCATGTCTTCCATTTCCCATCCTCCTGACCACGTGCCCCTTTATCATACTGTGTCACAACACACCTCAGGTCCTCTCATTCTTGGCTGTTTTGCTTTATTCTCATTGAAAGCTAATACATCCTTTCCCTTGATCTTCTGCTTCTCCCTACCCATGGAGTTCTCCCTGACACATAGACAACTCCTTCTAAATCATCAACCTCACGTCCCTCTAGCTCAACTCTGATTGGGTGCCTCGGCACTCAAATTGCTCCCCCACAAGTCCCCAAGAGCTCTCCATGTCAAAAATCATGTGAAAAGTAACAGCTAATATGGATTAAGCCTTTAGATGCTGAATACCATACCGTAACTCCAGTTGATAGACAGGGCTCAGTGTGAAATTAACTAGCTTGTCTCAGGTCACTGGGGAGCAGCAGCAGTGAGAATTTGGACTATAGTCCATCCAGTGGGCTTCTTGCATTTCCGACTCTCAGGGCCTCTCAGCAGCACCTCACATTATGGATGCTCTCTGCTTTTTACCCTTTGGGTTTTCTGCTGTTTCCTCTAGCTGTTCCTTCTCAGCTTTCTTTGTAATTTCTGGCTCTGCTACAGGCCCTTTCATTGCCGGTATTCCTCAGGCACCTGTCCAGTCTTTCTTTCCCTTTTCTGCTCTCTCTGGAAGATCCCAGCCAATCCCACAGCTGTGACTTCTACCTCCACATACTGATGCTCTGTGTGCTGTCCATTCCCCCTCTTAACTTCATGCTTCCACAACATGTTCCTTACTGTTTTTAATTTATTTTAAAGATTTTTTAAGTGTGGACCATTTTAAAAATCTTTATTGAATTTGTTACAATATTGCTTTTGTTTTATGTTTTGTTTTTTTGGCCCCATGGCAAGTGAGACCTTACTCAGCTCCTTGACCAGAGCTCAAACCTGCACTGCCTGCCCTGGAAGGAAGTCTGAATCACTGGACCACCAGGGAAGTCCCTTCATTACCTGAATATCTTGCCTGTGTTAAACCTCACGTGTTCAAACACCAAACTAAACTTTGCCCCCTGCAAATCTGTTTCTCTCCAGATTCTCTTGGTAAATGACACACCATCCAACCAACTTCCCAAGTGAGAAGCTGAAGATCAACCCTGACCTCTCCTCTCTCTCTGTTCTCATGTCTGAGTCTGTCTTCTGAATTTATTCCATCCCTGGTCTCTTCAAGCTGCCACCTCCTCTCTCTGCAAAACCACCATCACTGCTCACTTTGAAGACTGCAGCAGCTTCCAGTTTTGCCTTTTCCAATTTATTCTCCAGATATGCAGCCATCACACCATTCTTCTGCTTAAAACCTCCCTATTTCTTTTAGGATGAAGTTCCATGACTGTACCATGGCTAACAAGCCTCTCTGATTTTCTGGCCCCTCCCAGTCTTACTTAAGGCCACTCCCCTTTCTCTATATACTTCAGTCACATTAGATTTCTTTCCCTTCTTTGAACACATTTTTTCACAAAGGAGCAAGTGACCATGTACTTCTGTCTTCTTCCTTTTCCAACGCCAGTATTGCCGCTCACTTCTTACATCCCAGGTCACATCTTCTGGGTTGCTTTCCCCGCTCCATTAGACTAAGTTCTCACTTACTCTCAACACACCCTGCATTTCTCTCTCCCAATATTCACTGTGCTTGTAACTACTTATTCAGTGTGTCCCCCTCCTTACAGCTTATGTTTGACTGTTAGTCTCAGTGTTGAGAAGTACAGGGTATGTGGTAGATGCTCAGCAAAAACGAACAGCCTGGCTCCAACACCACCAGGTGTCAGAAATTTCCTGCAACCTCACACAGTCCTAGGCTCTTCAATCTGTCTTGGTTAGCATTTAGTTGTATTCAGTTGTACCCGTTTTTGTCCTCCATAAGATCATAAACTTATGGTGGGAAAAGACCAGGTCTTCATTCTACATGCCTTACCTTCTGGCAGGATGCCAATGGTATTGATTAAAGAGGAAAAGCTAAAAGCCTGAGCCTTGTATATTATAGGTCCTCAGACCGAAGAGTCAGGAATGCAGAATGAGGTGGTGTTGCCCAAAAACTCTGCAGATGAATTACCCATTTCTGAAAGGAGATGGAGAAACTCTGGGAAGCAGCGGGAACTGTACTTCAACAGTAGATGTTTTTAATCTATGCACTTCAAAAATGGGCCACGGCACTGAAATAAGGAGAAATTTTGAACCATTCTCGACTGGCCCATCTTCCTCGTGCCTCTTTCTCTATCAGGTAACTAAGCATCATTAACTGTGGCGCTGCACTCCGTCTTGGGCCAGGACAGCTTCAGCTCTCACCTGACAAGTTTGCTCTGGCTTCCCCTAGTCCTTCTCCTCTTTGATACACCGTCTACACTGCGGTCAGAGTTATTAGTCTAGAACCGACTTTGGATCATATTACCTCTACCTAAGCCTTTAGAGACTCACTGTTACCTACAGGATATAACCTTTTCCATTTGGCATCCAAAGCTACATGATGTTGCCCAAATCTACTTTTCCAGCTCAACCCTGCAATTTTCCCTCCCATGCATCTCAACAACCCAGAACTGCCTCCCCTTTAATACTCTGCTTCCTTCCTTGTCTTTACACTTTCTGGGCCTTCTGCCTGGAGCACTGTTCCCCATTTCCAGACATATATGCCTTTCACATACTTTTCTACACTCACTCTGGGTAGTACGGTGGAGTTAGCTATTCCTATCAGGGATTCACAGATGTGTTTGGCTTCTGTCAAGCTGTAGTTTGTCTTTACTGACCCAAAGACAGGGAAATGTCTTTTTGCTTCTTTAAATCTATGTGCTGTGTGCTTAGTCACTGAGTTGTATCCGACACTTGTGACCCCATAGTCTGTAACCTGCCAGGCTCCTCTGTCCATGGGATTCTCCAGGGAAGAATACTGGGGTGCGTTGCTATTTCCTTCTGCAGGGGATCTTCCTGACCCAGGAATCGAACCCAGGTCTCCTGCACTGCAGGCAGACACTTTACTGACTGAGCTACAAGGGAAGCCCATCATATACTAGGTGCTGAATAAATAAAGGAATAAAGGGACTTCCCGGTGGCCTAGTGGTTAAGAATACGTTTTGAAATGCAGGGGACACTGGGTCAGTCCCTGGTTGGGGAATTAAGATCCCACATGCCACGGAGCCAACTAAGCTCATGTGCCACAACTAGAGAGCCCATGTGCTGCAACTAATGAGCCCACATGCCATAACTGAGAGTCCACATGCTGCAAGGAAAGGTCCCGCGTGATGCAATTAAGACCGAACACTGCCCAATAAATATATCATCTTTTTTTTTAATAGTAAAGGAATGAAACCAAGGTCTTTGTGAGTCAGCCTGGTATCTATCTTGGCTTTCATTTCTTTCCTCAACTAGATTACTTGGCCTCTCTTTATGATGAATTGTTCCTGTTACAGAAGAGTTTCATTACTCTAGCTTACCGTTACCTACATAGCGAGCGGTTGGTTCCCCACTGTAAGTTTTGTTGCCCATCTACTCTATGCATAACAACTGCATTTAAAGCAGTGTAGTGTGCTCAACACAAGACCTTAAGAACATTCCAAGGGCAAATAAACACATGGGGAAAACGTCACTGGGTGTCATCTGTGTCATGCTCTAATGTCATTCTGCTGGTAATTTATGCAGCTCTATTTTTCTACTCAAATCCTTAAGTGCAAATAATTGAAGGTTGTCAAAACATTTGGAACAAGCATGACCTTCAAGTGTACAGTGAATAAGAAGTTGTTGAAAAAGCATTGGCCTACAAAAAGGGGAAAAGTTCACTCCTGAATAGCTTAAGACAAAATGAGTTTGTACAAAGCTCGATAGGAAACAGGAAGTTAAAAAAAAAAAAAAAAAAAATGATAAGGAAGCCATAAAGAGAAATGCTGACCCAGAAAAGACGGATCTGAAAATGCAAAGGGAAACTTTTTGATACAGATGCAGGATCATTTCTCGGAGGGTTTTTTTTTTTTCTTCTTCTTCTTTTTTAAAAGATAGGACTAAAAAAAGTGAGAATTGAACTCATAATTCTGTAAGACAAGCATGTCTGATGAAGGGGGAAAATGATTATTCACTCTACTAGAACTGCTTTAATGGAAGCTTCTTGATGAAAGCTGCATCTTAAAATACCCATCCAGTGATGAGGAGTTATTTCAAGCTGTGAATCAAGGCGTAGTTGCAGTGAGGTTTGTATGTGAAGTATGCCACATCTTCAGATAATCAGTGCTGACTACAACCCTCACTAGGCTTTTGGGACAGCTGGTTCTCATCCCAGTGGCATACCAACAACCAGTAAATCTGCAAATGCTGCCCAAGCCAAAGGGGCCCAGCCCCTGAATCCTTTCCTTTCTCCTTGGTAAATCCCCTCTGCCTGGGCAGAGTCCTTTTCTTTGGCTCAGCAGCTAAAGCTCTTTTCCATTCTCCCTCTCTTCAAAGCAACTGTGGACCAGGCCCCCAGTGGATCATCAGGCCTCCAGCCCTCTCTGTGCTCACAAAAACCAAATGCCTTTGAAGACAGTAAGTCTCAAGAGAGGAGAATGTAGATTTTAAGGGCCCGATTCAGCCGTCCTGGTTCTTGTGCATCTTTCGAGGTCCACACCAGGAGTCCCCTCCTCTGATATCTCACCCCGTTCCTCCAGACCAGACACTACTTCTCCTGTATTCACGCATTTCTGTGCCTCCCTCTATCATCACACGCTCTTCTGGTCACTGTGATAAGCTGCTCATACACCTTGGCCGCCTTATGGCAAGGCCTGCGCTGCCATCAGCCTCCCTTCCCCCCGCCTCATGCAGGGTTCCTCAATACACATTTGTGGAATAAGTGTATGAATGAATGCATTTCTGAATAAAGGAGGAGCATAGATTTTTGTCTCTTGACACCCATTTATGGACAGGAACCAAACACGTCAAATGCCAGGGACGGTCAATGAGAAACTTGGACCGGGGCCAAGACTGGGGGCAAGGTGCCCGAGCCGAGCCACAGAAACAAGCAAATTGCATGGCTAGGATGTTTCCAGGGACTGATCGCTGACATATTCAGGCATGTGAAGACATATTTGAGGATGTTAAGACTCCCCTTTCCAAAGTCAATACCGGCATCCAATCCCTGCCAGACATCTTTCTCTGAAGCACATGTTAAACCGGGCAACTGGAAGTTCCATGAAATAAAGGAGCTTGAAGAAAACACTTTGCAGTCACTACGATCTGGATTAAAATTTAACTGGGGTTTGAGATGGAGTGAGGGGGGAAGCAGCCAAGGTTGGTCTTCTGGTGTGGAAGAGAACACACCTACTGTGTGTGTGAAGCCACCTACTTCCTCTTCTGACCCCAACTCTCCCTCTCTCTTATTTCCTATTTAATTGAAGTATAGTTGATTTACAATGTTGTGCCAATCTCTGCTATATAGCCAAGTGACTCAGTTACATACATATAGACATTTTCTTTCTTTCTTTTTTTAATGTATTTTTATTTTCTATTTAACAAGAGGGCTTAGTGTCTCTAAAGAGAGAGAGGCCAGTTATACAACCACTATGGGTGGGAGACATGGGCTCTAATATTCCCAAAGGCCTTCAAAACCTTACTGTTGGATATTATTTGGGTATAGTTGAGACAGGCTGGAACTTGGGATCCTTTACTGTAATGTTTGCACCTGAACAAATGTCTCCTGGAGCAACAAAATACAAAGAAATTATAAGGGACTAAAAATAACTGCGTGCATGAGCAGTGGGAACAAATTATGGACAAGATACAAAAAGACCAGAGGAACCCAACTCCCACTTCTGAAGAGCTTGGAGCAATAGTAGGGTACTGTGCATGTCCCCTGCACACATTACCAAAGGGGTGGGCTGACCACCTAAGCCACCCCTCTGGTCTGACTCCTGGACACTCCCCTGTCCTCACTCCATATAGGAAGCCAGACTGCACCCCTTTTGGGAATGAGCAAGGAAACCTGTTCTTGTTCTCACTCCCTCCTGCTGCAGCAGGGGACCCAATAAAACCTTGCCTAAATTTCTTGTCTGGTCTTTTAACAGTTTCTACTGATTAAGGAGCCAAGAACTTTGGTCAGTACCCTAGCGATGAGTATATCATATTAAGTCAGGAATTTCAATAGAACTTATTGAGAGAGATGAAAATGTTTCATTGGAGGGGGAGAGGCAGGGAAAGTGGAATTCTAGCACCTATTTGAAGAGGAAAAGCCATTTTGGGAAATTGTAATTTAAAAAATCACTCAACTTTTTAGGTCTTACAGCTAATTCCCATTGAACAGAGGCCAGAACACTGCCAGTCCCTTTGAACAAGCATAGGAAATTACAAGGGAAGACTTTTATGATAAAGTTGTTGGCACACATAGGTGACCCTCGCTTTAAGGTTATTTTCAGATTAGCTCGTTCGCTTATGTAACTGAGGCCTGCTTGTTGGGAATGGGAAGCAGGGTGGTGGAAAGGCAAACCATGATTTCACCTCCATTATAAACACAGGAAGTAAATGGTGCTACAATAGGGCCTCACAAGTTGTATTTTACAAGCTGCAGGAAATACCGTGCGAGAACATGAGCCTATCTCGAAATGCGATGAACTCCAGGCATGAGCAAAAATCCTGCATCTCAGTTAGGATGCAGGTACTTAATATGTGCAGGGCCTGGGCAAGAACGTAAAAGGAGACCCACCTATCCAATGTCTCATGCTTAGAAGTAATAAACCAAGCAAACAAACTTGTAAATAAAATAGGTCCTATTTGGAGAAGGAAATGGCAACCCACTCCAGTATTCCCTCCTGGAGAATTCCAGGGACAGAGGAGCCTGGGGGGCTACAGTCCATGGGGTCACAAAGAGTCACACATGACTAAGTGACTAACACTACACTATACTCCTACCAGACACATAAAGGCCTCGTTAGATTTCCTGGTTAGCGACTTCACATGCCTGTGCACGAACAGCTCAGAAGCAGATCAAAGCTCTGTCCACACACCAAAGAGCTGCTCCCGGATCACCTTCAGGGTTAGGGGTGTCTGCCCATAGGAGGCTGGACCTAGGGGAGACACCCAGAAAGCAGCCTCCTAGTCCTTTGGATACCCAGAGCATGTGAGGTGTGTATGGTATGTGGGGGGAGGGACGCAGGCTCCAGGTAAGCATAACCCCTTGGACCTAGGGAGTCTTCACTCTGCTCTAAAGGGCAAAGCTACAGAAGACCAGGCTGTAACCCTCTGGTCTGAGATCAAGGTTGGGTACAATGACTTCATGTACAAGACAAGAGAGGAAAAAAGTGAGGCGAACTAGTGAATGCCCACTCTATAATGGCTGTGGGCAACTGCAGATCCTCCTGCAGACCAACGTGGGGAGATCCAACGATGGCCCCACTGTCAGGGAGGGAGAAGAAAGGGACAGATATGGACCGAGGGTGAATAAGGATTCAGACAGCTGCACACAGGGTACTGGGGAGAGAAGCTGTCGTGTCCCCGCGTGCAGTTCTGGTAACGTGCTGTGTTAACTGCTTAGCGGAGTTTGCCTTAGGTGGGCCTCTCTGGCTGAGTCTAAGGAGACTCTGGTCTGATGGCAGGGGACGGAAAACACAAAGGGTGGCATTAAGTTCCCTCTGGCTGAGGAGGAAAGAGCTTCCAAAGACACAACAGGGATGACAAAGGGGTGTGGGGTGACATCGCACAAAGTCACTCTGGTTTAAAAGGAGTGCCCAGCCCTTCCGTGCGTCTCTAAGCTAACCAGGAACTTGGCCAACAACTTCAGGGCCCCTGGAGCATCCTCCTCGTATGGACTGTCATTGCAGTGCCAGCCTCCACCTTCACGGCAAGAGTTTCACTGGTGGGCATGGAGGCCAGGGAGAGAGATCTAGGCCCTATTTCTTTAACTTTTCATTCTGGAATTTTCCAAACACATACAAAAGCAGAAAGAATAGTATAACAAACCACCGTGCATTTATCATACAGCTTCAGTAATGACAAAGAGCAATGTTTTGCCAAATTGTTCATCTAGTCCTCAATTTTTTTCCCAGAATATTTTAAAGCAAATGTCATACATCATATCACCTTACCCCAAACACTTATGAAAACTTGTATTTTTCCCTAGAGTATTCCAAACAACCCAGTATATCGAGGTGATGACTTTTTAACACAATCACTGGGCCATGATCATATCTACCATTTATGATCATTCCTTAATATCATCAAATAGAGAATCCACATTCTTTTCTCCCTGGTTATCTCGACAACATCTTCTTACAGTTACTCTGTTTGAATCAGGGTCAAACAAGGTCCCAGCCTTATTTCAGCAGGATGGAAAGCCCTTCGATGTGGTTTAAGAACCAGACCCTCTCACACACCTTATCTTGAAAATCATTTCTGCAAGGACAAAACTGAGGCCTTCCCAGCTCGGGAGCTCTAGCTTCCCAAGAATACCATCTCAGTGGGAACTGCAGGCAGCTGGGCCCCTGCTGCCTCCAAGGAGCCCACTCGAGTCCACTGGTTTGAGGACCAGTGTCAGGAGCTCCTGAGTACTTACAGATTCAGGTCGCCCAGCAGCAGCAACTGTGAAGCGTGGGCTCCTACGCGTTCTGCCTCCACTTTTCAGGATTTGATCTTTCTAGTTAAAGGCCCAAAGCAAGCTGTGTGGGGTGCAACAAAGAGCCGAGAGCAGGAACTGAGGGTGAGTTCTCTCTCTGCCCCTGTCTGGGTGGCCTTGAATGCAAGTCCTTCACCCATCAGTGTCTTCATTTCTGACATGAGGGAGGGATACTGCGACCCCGAGACCCTCCAGCTCTGTTATTCCATAATTCCAAGCTCAAAAGCCATCAACTGACTGCCACGTGTCTGGCACTGTGCTAGTTTTTGGGTGAACACTGGTGCCTCTCCTTCTAGTCGTAAGCTCTTCATGGGCAGGGGCTCAATTTTATTTTGGCACTGCCAGATTCTAGCACAGTGCCAAGCACATAGTAGGCACTCTGGCAATGTTGCTGAATGAAGGGTCCAATCTAACCACCAATGACAGTGTATTCCCAGGGAGCCGGACCTGGTGCTGGGCTAGGGCTCACCCGTATCTCCTTGGAGAAGCTAAAAGTGTTTCAACAGGGAGCTGCTTCATGGAGAAGGAAAGTTCTCCAATTGTAACAGAAGTGCTTCTGGGTCTTCTCAGCTCAGACCTACGATACAGGCCCTGGGATGGTGGCCCCAACCTGTGGATTTTCCTGCTCCTCAAGTTGAACCCCACCTGCTCCAACAGAAATACCAGAGTGGTCCTGGCAAAAAAAAGTGCAGAAAGCTATCTGTGCCAATTTACAAAGGGGAACGTCTCCCAAGCAGCACCCAGAGTCCTTTCAGGCATCTGTCTTCCTGAAGGGCAGCCCATGGTAATGATCTGCTGTTGTCATTCAGTTGCTCAGTTGTGTCCGACTCTGCAACCCCGTGGACTGCAGCACACCAGGCTTCCCTGTCCTTTACTATCTCCCAGAGTTTGCTCAAACTCATGTCCACTGAGTCAGTGATGCCATCAAACCATCTCATCCTCTGTCGCCCCCTTCTCCTCCTGCCCTCAATCTTTCCCAGCATCAGGGTCTTTTCCAATGAGTCAACTCTTCACATCAGGTAGCCAAAGTATCAGAGCTTCAGCATCATTCCCTTCCAGAGAATATTCAGGGCTGATTTCCTTTAGGATTGACTGGTTTGAACTTCTTGAGAGATCCAAGGGACTCTCAAGAGTCTTCTCCAGCACCACAGTTCGAAAGCATCAATTCTTCAGCACTCAGCCCTCCTTATGGTCCAACTCTCACACCTGTACGTGACTACAGGAAAAACCATAGCTTTGACTATACAGACCTTTTTCAGCAAAGTGACGTCTCTGCTTTTTAACACGCTGTCTACAGCTAAACCTTCTGTAAGTGAATTCAGTGATTCTGAAATCCTCCTCAATTTACCCAGGACAACCACGCAGCTCTTCTTCAACATCTGCTAAGACCACAGAGCAGAAGGCAGTCCCTAAGGCATGAATTCCCTTTAGGTAAGGGCTAGTAGTCCTCCGGATAGAGAAGATGCACTGGCTGCTATCCTGCCTGGTTGGGCAGGGAGGGTGAAGGGGCTGTTCAAAAGCCCTCTGGGCCCTTGGGTGGGACCTGAGTTTCTCAAATTCTCAAAGCTGGCACCAGCAAAGTCTTGAACCATGACTCAGAATTAGGCTTTCTATTACCATGTCCACCTCTGAGAGGCAATGGCTTTATGCTCTACCTAAGAACTAACATAAACTCTATGCCTCGAGAAAAGACTTCCAGGAAGCTTGCCAGTAAAACCAAACCAAATCCCTTTCAAAACATGCACCAGGTTCTGCGGTTTCCAGACAATAGCATCACTGTCCTCATTCTCCTGGTGCACGTCCCTGAGGCCTCCATTCCCACCAACTGCTAGTCCTACTGTGTGTCACAGTTACCTCCTGACGTGGGGACAGGCAGCCAGGGAAGATGTCATTAAAGGGTAATCTGAGGCCTGCGGAGATCTTGAGATCTCATCGAGTGAGCCCCTCCTCCCTCACACAGACTGCTTCCTTCCTCTGAGCCTCTCCAGCGACCTTAGAGAATGCAGAAAAATCCTCCACCGTAAGCGAAAAGGCAAAGATACGATGTCTTTCCGATCGGGAGGAATCTGCAGTTCTAGCTAATTGCAGCCAGCTCTGGCCCACTGCTGTGCTGTGATGTGATGTGAAGTCCTGAAGCTTCTGTGTGGCTCAGCACATGTGAAAAAATAAAGAGAGAGAGAGAAGACTCTACACCAGACACCAGGAGAAGCACTGGGAGCCACGTGTGTGCAGCCAGGCAGCCCCGGCAGGATGCGGCGGCAGGCAGCCCCACACGGCCCTGGTGGAGACACAGGCTGCCCATTAAGGCTTAGAAGTTTTAAGAGGAAGAGCTGGAGGCGAGGAAAAACCCGCCCAAAATTAGTAGTCTAATTTTTCAAAAAAGAAAATCCTGGAACCAGAACAAGAGGGGACTATTTCACTGAGAAATCATCAGAACAGTTCCAGTGTGAGACCCCTTTCCACTAGCATGAAGTGACTTATGTGTGAAAAGATTGATCACTTTCCCCCATGGCAGTCAGGATAGACAGAAGATTGTCCCTATTTTACAGAGCAGGGAAATAATGTCACAGCAGAACTCTCCGCTAATAAATTCTGGAGGAAATAACTGGCCTAGTCAGAAAGCCCTCGATAAGCATATTTTTATTTTTCAAAGAGCTTGTTGGTATGTGCCCTGAAGAAGAAAATGATATATATTCTAGAAGTGTCTGCACATATATAAGGAAAGGAGTACAGTAAGAATCTAAATTTGTGTTTGTTTTTATTTGCATAAGTAAATGCTACAAGGAACTAGGCAGAGGGGCTTCTTGTGGAGGGATGGGGGCAGGTGAGGGGTGGGCACAGGAGTAAGAGCAAGACTAGGGATGGGTAACTTTTTCTATCTCGATGCTTTCTGCATCATAAGAATGCTACCTATTAAATAATGAAATTAAATGCAAACATACTCTAGAGAAAGATAAAACAGGCACCAAACCCACAGTTTTCCTTCTGCGGGGGGAACAGTTGGAGAGAACAGAGTGCAGCACCCTGCTTCCCATGATCTAGAGATGGGGAAGGACAGGGAGCAGGCAAGTCCGCTGCCCTACAGAGCGACCGGGGGCTGGACACTTCAGGCCCTTCTCAAGGCCACCCTGAGACTCACAGACAGAACTGGCACCGGATTCTCCATGCCCTTGTCTGCCGGCCACAGGTGGAGCTAGGTGCTTTCTGAAAAGGTGGATGACCACCACTCATCTTTAATGAGGGTGAGAGACTCAAGTCAACCAGTTGGTCTGTTTCCTTTTTTTATTGTTCTATGCTTCTTCCAACAACTGGAATGATTTCGTGAAAATACAAACTTGAGCACGTTGCTCAAATGGCCCCACCGAGTGCCCTTTCTTCAGGCAAAGTCCAAACCCCTTGGCATTTACGGTTCCTAAGACCATGCTCGCGGACCCTCTGTCTCATCTCCTGCCCCCTCTGGAGGCATCACATTCTCCACCTGACATAATTTCCTCCCTAGTCGGAATTTTTGTACCTCTGTGGCCCTGCTCACGCTGCTGCCCCTGCCTGGAATGCCTTTCCCTCTTTCCTCCCTTGGGTGGATTCCTACTGACCCTTCAAAATCAAATGGTGTTGTCTCTGCTCGGAAGCCGCCTCCAGCTCTGGCCTCGCCCCAGCTCCTTGCGGTGAGACACAATGGAGACGTGGACCTGAGACAAAGCTTGCCCCGGACACATTTCTCCTCCAGCTATATAACACAGAGAAACTATATGGGACTAAAAGTAACTACGTGCATGCGCAGCTGGGGCAAATTCTGGACCAAAAGATACGAAGACAAAAACTCCCAACTGCCATTTATGAAGCGCCAGGAGCAAAAACTGGGTGTTGGCAGCAAAAGCAGGGTACTGTGCATGCCCCTGATCCTCAACCCCATCAGAGGGGTGGGCAAACCACCTAAGCCACTCCTCGACCTCTGAACACACCCCTACCCTCATCCCATGTAAGGAGCCAGCAAAGAAACCTACTACATGTTTTCGCTCCCTCCTGCAGCTGGCGCAGGAGAGGCGCCAACAAAGCCTTGCCTGAATTTCCTGTCTGGCCTTTAGTCAATTTTTATTGACCGGGAAAGGCCAAGAACCTTGGTTGGGTATCAACAGTACACAGCTGGTCCCTCGTCTGTGCCCCCATGACACTCTGAATGTCCCTCTATTACAGGACTTCCTATCTGATGTCAGTGATCTGCTTCTGTGTCTGTCTCCCAGTAAACTGTGAACTCGTGCAAGGCGGGACCCCTGGCTCTTCTCCCTGACATCACAGCAGGGTAGGCCACGGAGCCGGATGTTTGGAGAGCAGTAGGCAGCACCTCCTAAGTGCCTGCCTTTGTTCTAAGTGCTCTTCACGTCCATCTAATCCTCACCACCCTAGGAAGTGGGAACCAGTGTCACAGTCTTACATGAGGAAATGGGCACTGCAACATAGCTACAAGGCCAGCATGTGGCACAGCCAGACTGGGCCCATGCTTTTAACCATTATGTAATGACACCTATTGGAGAAGGAAATGGCAACCCACTCCAGTACTCTTGCCTGGAGAATCCCACGGATGGAGGAGTCTGGTGGGCCACAGTCCATGGGGTCGCAAAGAGTCGGACACGACTGAGCGACTTCACTTTCAAATCAGTGAATAAATAACTAGAAATCAAGCCCCCGTTCCTAAAGCAAAGGTCCTCCAGAATCTAACTTCTAAAATTCCAAAGACAGCAGGAACACTGGGGGTCGGGGCCAAGGAGGGGGCCCTCCAAAGCTAATGCAAGCCTTTCAACCACAGGACAGTGTGCCCAGTGGTATGGGATGGCTGGAACTAGGGAGCACTGCCCTCCCGTGACCCTTACACGTTGGCATCTCCTCACCCACAAACACCAGAAAATTCATTCAAAATTTCCCACACCCACCCCCAGGGCCACCCTGCATCCTTCCTATTACAATGAAACCTGAGATGTTGAGGTTTCTCCCTGATGAGCTAGCTCCAAACACAAGGCACATGGAAAGAAGAGAGATTTACCACCATCTTTCCAGGCCAGCAGCCAGTGGTTTTTGCCTCTGCTCTCCAGAATTCTTTCTTGGAAACGGGCTGAAGATTTATTTGGGTATGAAGGGGCCTTTCAGTGTGGGGCCTCTGAAAGCCTCAACTGGTGGTGGGGTCCCTCCAGGATGCGGCTGGGCCTGGACACAGTCGGTGCCTGATATTCCCAGATAAATGACACGGAAGGATGGTCTGAAAAACTCCCCCCGGGGCCTGGGTTTCCACCATCGTCCCCAAACTTGCTCAGAGCTGCACTCAGGGAAGAACAGTGGTTTGGCCTGGTGAGTGAGACTCTTGGCAGGCAATCAGGGTAGGAAGAAAACCAGTACCCCAGGGCAACTGAGAGAGGGGAGGAGTCTAAGGGAGAATCAAGTGCAAAGAGAACCAGGTTTGGAGACCAAGACTTTAGGCTGGAGCCTTGGCCCTGCCATTCCGAGTTAGGAATTTGGAATTAGTCATTTTATCATATCACGCCCCATCTGCAAAATAGGTTAACAGCTTCCTCATGTGTTGTGAGGAACAAATGGAACACTATAAACAAAAGGGCTCTGTAATCTGAACAGTGATTTCAGAACCTGGCTAACTGTTAGAATTGCCAAGAAATTCCCTTTTAAAAAAAATTACAGATTTCTGGATCGTTCTTAAACCTATTGAATTAAGAGTCTCTGGGGGGAACAGGAACCCACATTTTAAAAAGCTCCCTGGGTGCTTCTGAAGCGTGGCTGTAACTTTTAAAGCACTGTACAAACGTTGCCATTACTGTAATTTTATGGTCAAAGAAATACTAGTCTGAGTATTATGCTTCAGGAGTACCCCTCTGGAGCTGCCTGTCAGACAAGCGGAAGATTTCTAAGGGATGTGACTTCTTGATGGATGTCCAGAGAAGAAGCCCAACTCTACCAAGTTGAAGCCTGGGTATCCATGAACATGGGAAGGGCAGCCCTCCATGGGTCTATGTCTCATTTGTGTTGGTCCCTTCTGCCACTGAGCATCAAGAATGGTCCCCAGACACACAGACATTCCCCATGCTGCCCCCTCAGAACCTGGCAGAATCCACGGTAGGATGCTGCAAGCTAGAAATGGACTACCGCAGGAAAAGGCAATCTTCAAGGGTTTGATACTTGAGCTCCAGGGGTGCAGGGGAGAACCAGACAACACCTGTCACTACTGAGGGGAGGCCAAAGGCTGCAGGCCAGGAAGTGCGAGCACCGGAGACCTGAGACAAACTGGACCACTGACCAAGAGCAGTCTTAGTCAAGTCACTCCCCCAACGGCACCTCTGTTTTCATCTGTAAAATGTGGACACTACTTGTTTATTACAGGAAGCTACATGAGAGTCAAATGAAATAACAGACGTGAAGGGTTGCAGAGCATGATGGAAAATCATGTGAATTCAATGCAATGTTTTTATTCTTTAAAAGTATTATGACTAATATGCTGTACTGTGAATATGGAACATTCTCCAAGGAATTAAAATATGTGCAACTGGTTCATTCAATAAAAAGTATCCTCTATGAATATCATTCTCAGCCTCCCAAAGGAAAAGAAGTCTCACTCTAAGAGACATCCCCAAAGAAGGGATGGCATGTTCCTAAATTTCACCCACTAAGAGTTGGGCATGCTGATGAAATGCACCAAGATTTGCTGGGGAGCTATGAAGTCTAAGAGGTTATGTTAGGTAACAACAGAGGAGGGTTAAGAGTGAGCAAATTCTTTGGGGTAAAGAGGAAAGAGATCCTGGAAGGCTTTTCGAAACCACTAAGTAACAAATGTAGCTCCCACCTCCAGCCCACGCACCACTGGAAATAACTTTAAATAATGCATCTGAGAATGTCTACAGAACAGGCAGTCTGGATTCAGGACTTTTAAAGGGATGGTGTTCCAACGAGGATCTTCTCAGGGAAACCATCTTGAGCATCACTGAATTCTTAGTCCAGATCATCCTGACAAATATCCTCAGGCAAATGTGAGCTAGAGCTGAGATCCTGGGATGGTAAATACCATCAGATGGAAAAAGAATCTATGGCAGAGAAGGACGAGGTGGCATTTTGCGAGGTGGCCCTCCCAAACACCATGCTCCCGCTCCTATCCTCAATAGTGTGAAAGTTCTCTCACTCTAAGTGAACAGAGTTCAATAAAGAGCTGGGCTAGTCATTAGGAATCTGTTGTAAAAACTGACCTATAGCGTTTATTAATAAGTATTAGTGGAACATCTACCATGTACCAGGCATTGTTCTGGTCCTGGGGATACAGCAGTGAATGAAACATACAAGAATCTTCACCCTCATGTGGTTTATGAGGACAGATAATACATAAATAAATATCTGCATCTTATGATAAGAACTTTGGAAAAGAACAAAGCAACAAACGACGGGAAGGGATTCCTGTTTTATAGAGGGCAGTTTGATGAGATCATAAATGAATGAGGCAGGGAGGGACTCATGTGGACCTCTACATGAAGAGCCTTCCTGGCAAGTACAGAAGGCCTGAGCAGGAGCATGTTTCCTGTATTCAAGAAACAGTGAGCAGATCAGTGGCTTTGGTTCAAAGAGAGAGGACGGGGGTACAGGGAGATGAAACTCAGAGAAATGCCAAGGAAACACACCAGATAGGAACTTGAAGACTTTAGATTTTACTTTGCCCCTGATGGGAAACACACGGGGTGAGAGGGTGGTGTTGTGAGCTGCAGAGTGATCTAATCCATCCTACGTTGGATGAGAAGTGAAGCGGTCAGTGTTTCAGCCCAAGATCCTTCAACATATAGAGGTGAGGGGATAAGTCAGAGCAGAAGCAACTAATGAAGGGGGATCAAGACAAGAGTCTCCTGGCAGGCAGGTGTCCTTAAGGAAGAAAGAAGGGGTCACCTGGCTCAAACACCAATGATGGACACACGGAGGATTGAGAACTGACTGAATCTACATGCCGAGGCCACTGCCAACCGTGACAAGGGCAGTTTGGGCAGAAAGTGGACCAAAACCATGGCTGGACTCAATTTACAAGAGGAGGAAACAAAGCAGAAACAGCCAGAGTAAATGACTCTTCAAGAAGTTTTATTCTTGAAGGATCTGTTTCTAATGCTTTAGGCTTTGCAAGAGAGAAAACAGCTGCAATGATCTCTCAAGATGCTAAGCTGGGGACTTCCCTGGAGGTCCAGTGGTTAAGACTTCGCCTTCCAATGCAGGGGGTGGGGGTGCAATCCCTGGTGGGGCCTAAGATCCCACATGCCTTGAGGCCAAAAAACCAAAAATAAAGCAGAAGCAATATTGTAACAGATTTAATAGACTTTAAAAATGGTCCACATGAAAAAAAATCTTAAAAAAAAAAAAGATGCTAGGCTGGACTGTTACAACCTCTGATCAGAGGCTTTTTTTCTTTTCTTTCCGTTTTATTGAGATGTAATCGACATACAGCACTGTATAAGTTTAAGGTGTGCAGCATAATGATTTGACTCACATACATCATGAACTGATGACCATAATAGGTTTAGTGAACAGTCACCACTTCATACAGATGCAACATTCAAGAAATAGAAAAATATATATATACATACATTTATATTTCTCTGCTTGTGGTGAGAATTCATAGGATTGGCTTTCTTAACAATTTCAGACACTCCTTGACTTATATGATGGGAAAGGAGCTTGGGTCTAAGAGCTAATGATGTGTATATACTCAGGTCTTTCCCTCTCAGAGACCCATTTAGGGGAAGAGGAAAGACAAGGAAAGAGAAGTGAAAAAGGAGGCAAGTGAATATGTAATATTTTAAAGAGTTTCAGGTCACTGAAAGGTTCCTAAATGGTTTCTTTTCCCATCACCAACATCACTAAAGTAACTCAAATGTCCACATACTCCAGAAAGTTCCCCAAGTAAATTTAGGACACACACAGAACTGGACATTAGTGAATCTCTAACCCTCACCCAACCTCTGAAGAGAAAAATAAAGCTCAGAGAGGGAAGTGGCTTTCTGGCTCTTCCAATTACTAGTTGTGTGGTACGGGGAAGTTTCTTTTAACCAAGCTCAATGCATCAGTTAATCCATCTGTAAAATGGACAATTAAAATACCCACCACCTTGGGTTGTAACAAAGATTAAGATAATCAATACATGTGTGAGTCTTAGAACAATGGCACATGGTAAATGCTCAAAAACCATGACTTTTAATTGCAGTTAAGCAAGTCCATCAGAGGATTTGCATCACATTGGAGGAGCAAGGTATGGCAGAACCATCCTCTTTCTACTCCAAATTGATGCAAATCCTAACAAAGAATCTCATCTTCCTCTCCAAAAAAAACACACTCCATGAGTTAGCTTTTCACCTCTGACCCTCTATCATCCCTTTATTCATTCTAATCACAAAGATAC
The DNA here is from genome assembly GCA_006410635.1 of Cephalophus harveyi. Lineage (NCBI taxonomy): Eukaryota > Metazoa > Chordata > Mammalia > Artiodactyla > Bovidae > Cephalophus > Cephalophus harveyi. The sequence continues at coordinate 64,324 of SJYT01042521.1, forward strand.
TTTATTCCAGGCTATTACTATTAACACAACAAATGCCATGATTAGGTGTCCCAGGTGCCCTTCATTATTTGCTGTTACATATATCATACTTTGGGCTTCCCTGGTGGCTTACATGATAAAGAATATACCTGCAATGCAGGAGACCCGGGTTCGATCCCTGGGTCTGGGAAGATCCCTGGGAGAAGGGAATGGCAACCCACTCCAGTATTCTTGCCAGGAGAATTCCATGGACATAGGAGCCTCGCGGGCTACTGTCCATGGGATTGCAAAGAGTCAGACACTATTAAGCGACTAACACATATACTTAATCCTCACACAAACCTGTGAGGCAAGTTATTACCCCCATTTTACAGACCAGGAAGTCAGTGCTCAGGGTTAAATAACTTGTCCAGGGTCATACAGCTAAAGGCAGCAGAGCTGAGAAAAGCCCAGGCCGTCGGACTCCATATGCTCACTCCTTCCACAAGCCGACACAGCTCTCAACGCTGATACCCCGCACTGACGTCCCAGGGAGCTGCCAGGAACCCAGGGCCTGGGGCTTTCTGATAGGTCATTTTAGAACAGGAAAAGGAGTTCTATCTGACTTGTATTTTACACATGCAATTAGATACGTGTACATCTACTTTCCTGAAGGTATTTAAAACTTGGGTGAGAAATCCACTTACAGTTGAATTTATTCTCACCAAGCAAGTGTTGGCCTGGTGTCATGGGGGCTGGGCCATTGGCGCGGGGCGGGGGGTGTAGTGGGGAAGGGAACAGGAAATCATTTGCTGGTGGTTGACCAAGCCCCCAGTGACTTCTCAGAGTTACAAAACTGCCACCAACAGTCACAGCAGTTCCTGGAGAACGAAAAGCTTGGGGTCGGCCAGAAGGCACCTGTAGTGACATCACGGGGCAGAGCGGTGGAAAATATACAATCTCCAAGGGCTCGTTTCCCCCTCTGTGAACACAGAGTGCTGGAAAGCTAATTATAGCCACCACACCTCCAACCCCCAAAGAGGGCAGTGGACACTCACAGGCGCCTTTGCTGTTTGTCATGTTTCTCCCTCTACTGATTGGTAGCTCCAGCCACAGCTCATGCATGTGGCAGAGCCCACAGGATCCAGATGGCCTAGTGGGGCGTGGGGGTGGGGAGAGGATTCCCATTCCCGAGAATCCTGAGCGGAGATGTCAGCTCCTGCAAGGATATTTCTGCACGGTGACAGGTCCTTTAACTTCTGATGGGATGCTGTGGGTAGGATCACTTTCTTAGGAGTGGTAGAGGGACCCAGCACTCCCACGCTCAGTCCAGGCTGTAGCCACTCCCAGGCAGGGAATGAAGATTTTTGGAAAGTAGGTCTTGGAAGGGAAGGGAGGGAAGGGGAGAGAATCTTCCTGTCGCTGGGCTGTGCTCACTTCTGCTGAGACTGCAGGGAAATCTGGCAATATTGGAAGGTTATCCGGGGACCTGAGGGAGTAGAGGGCTCTGCCACACGGAGGCGGCCAGGCCCAGGCTGAGAGGTAGCCTTGAGGGAACCCCATGAGACTGGGCTGGACCTAAGAGTCGCCCTGATCCTGAGAGGCTGCTCAAGTCTTGCGCAGCTTGTTACACTGTGGCCTCAGCTGTGCTATGGGAAACTCGGGCTGAACCTCTCTACTTGGGCAGGAGAGGAAGAGCAGGCATGAGTCTGTAATCAACTTGACTTTCTCTGTGATCCACACAAATGAGGAGGCTGGCCAGCCATGCCCTAAGTCTTTCACTGTAAGGAAAGGGGGGAGTTTTTCCTTTTATCCCCACTCCCATCCCCTTCCCCCTCAACCATTCTGGGACACAGCCTGCAGCCTGTTCTGATACCCAAAGATCTGGATATCCGGACTTCACAGACAAGAATTTTATCCCATCGGGCCATATTCCAGTTGTGTTATCTGCCAGTGGAGAGATTATGTGTCTAGAACCCAGACTTCTCTATGGAGCAGCCAAGACTGGAAGGGAAGAGTCCCTGGGCCTCAGAAGATGAAAGGGCCCATGGCCCAAGACTCAGGGTGGACAGGGAGCCCTTACTGTGGCTCAGCACCAACCCTCCTCGTGTCTCCAGAATCCCGTTCCTCTATGGGTTCTTACCAGCTCCAGCTTGCTGCCACCCCCCCACAGCTTTTCTGCCCCAACAGGGGAACAGTGTGACACGACCATAAAATTCCACCTCCAAATCCCCTCTCTGTGGTCCCCAGTGCTTCTAAACCCCATGCAGAAGGTGAGAAAGTAGTAAAGAGAGGAAAGAAAAGCATCTGAATCCTGGCCGTTCTTGGAATGTTTTCAAAGGAGCAGGAAATATAATTATGAGTAAAATTCACAGGGTTGAACTCCAGGACCCCAAGTCTTTGAGGGAGGGGTGCTGACTCTGTGGCAAACGGTCCCCAAACTAGGGAGGCCATGGCAGAGGCTGAAGGCCTCTCCCTCTCTTTGTGGTTTGTAGAACCTGGCAATGGTTGGGAAGCCATATGTTGTATTCTGAGATTCAAGCATAAACTTCTGCTGGATGTTTGGATTTGGGTTTTTTAATTATTCCCTGTTTCAAAAAAGAGAGAGGAAAAAAGGAGTGTGTGTGTGTGTGCACGCTTTGAAGGAGGGGAGGGGAGGAGGAGAGGAGCAGTTATCATGGACTTTCTGATCAGTGTTTCTCCCACGAGATGTGCTGTCTCTCCTCTGGCAAAAGACGGAGTCAATGGCCCTCAACAACAGCTCAGCCAAAACCCCACCAGTCACAGGTGTCTACTGATCCAGAAGCTTCCTGGATGGTCACTGCCAAAGCACAAAAAACCAGTGAGTGCCCTGTCTCCTTCCTCATGGACAATGACAGCAGAGTGAAGACTCTCCTGCAAGAGGCAGCCATCTTCCCCAACGGCAGTGAGTCCAAGTCAAGGAGTTATACACCCCCCAACTGCCAATCAATAAGAACAAGAAATAACACTTCCTGAGTGTTATTTATATACCAAGCAACATGTAAGCCTTTGACATTTATCTCACTTAACCTCCAGAACAACTCTATGGTGAGGCTACTATTATTATGCCCATTTTACAGATGAGCAAAGGAGAGGTAAGTCATTTTTATGTGTTATCTGCCAGTGGAGAGATTATGTGTCTAGAACCCAGACTTCTCTATGGAGCAGCCAAGACTGGAAGGGAAGAGTCCCTGGGCCTCAGAAGATGAAAGGGCCCATGGCCCAAGACTCAGGGTGGACAGGGAGCCCTTACTGTGGCTCAGCACCAACCCTCCTCGTGTCTCCAGAATCCCGTTCCTCTATGGGTTCTTACCAGCTCCAGCTTGCTGCCACCCCCCCACAGCTTTTCTGCCCCAACAGGGGAACAGTGTGACACGACCATAAAATTCCACCTCCAAATCCCCTCTCTGTGGTCCCCAGTGCTTCTAAACCCCATGCAGAAGGTGAGAAAGTAGTAAAGAGAGGAAAGAAAAGCATCTGAATCCTGGCCGTTCTTGGAATGTTTTCAAAGGAGCAGGAAATATAATTATGAGTAAAATTCACAGGGTTGAACTCCAGGACCCCAAGTCTTTGAGGGAGGGGTGCTGACTCTGTGGCAAACGGTCCCCAAACTAGGGAGGCCATGGCAGAGGCTGAAGGCCTCTCCCTCTCTTTGTGGTTTGTAGAACCTGGCAATGGTTGGGAAGCCATATGTTGTATTCTGAGATTCAAGCATAAACTTCTGCTGGATGTTTGGATTTGGGTTTTTTAATTATTCCCTGTTTCAAAAAAGAGAGAGGAAAAAAGGAGTGTGTGTGTGTGTGTGCACGCTTTGAAGGAGGGGAGGGGAGGAGGAGAGGAGCAGTTATCATGGACTTTCTGATCAGTGTTTCTCCCACGAGATGTGCTGTCTCTCCTCTGGCAAAAGACGGAGTCAATGGCCCTCAACAACAGCTCAGCCAAAACCCCACCAGTCACAGGTGTCTACTGATCCAGAAGCTTCCTGGATGGTCACTGCCAAAGCACAAAAAACCAGTGAGTGCCCTGTCTCCTTCCTCATGGACAATGACAGCAGAGTGAAGACTCTCCTGCAAGAGGCAGCCATCTTCCCCAACGGCAGTGAGTCCAAGTCAAGGAGTTATACACCCCCCAACTGCCAATCAATAAGAACAAGAAATAACACTTCCTGAGTGTTATTTATATACCAAGCAACATGTAAGCCTTTGACATTTATCTCACTTAACCTCCAGAACAACTCTATGGTGAGGCTACTATTATTATGCCCATTTTACAGATGAGCAAAGGAGAGGTAAGTCATTTTTTCACAGTTATGCAAATAGTAAGAGGGACCCAGAGTCAGGCTCAGGTGTGCCTGGCACTTCTGCTCTTAACCACTATCCCACCCTGCTTCCCTGTCATCAGCTGGCATGGCTTCGCTGTGAGCAAGGCTAGAAGGAGGAAACACATTGGTCAAGTGTTTGAGCTTAAAATCTGCCAGCATTAGTATCTCCAGTGTTCTGCTGAATACATTTGTCCCAAGTCACACCATGAAGCAGCAGCATAGCCAGATTCAGAGTCAGGACCAAGTGTGATACTGTGCTTTCTCCTTTTCATCATGCTGTCTTTGGACTAGACTCCTGGAGAAAGGGATCTGCCTCTCAACTGCTTCAAGTGTTAAAGTGAAAGTAGAAGAGGAAACTCGGAAATTTCTCTTAAATATCCCTTATGTATGTTTAGCTGCGACCTGGAGAAAGACTTGAACCTGAGTGCCAGTCGGTAGCCATTTTAGGGAGGTGGATTTGTGAAGAACTTCTAATCATGGAATTTGTCCAGAGACAGAATGGATCATCTTGAAAGGTGGAGAGCTCTCCGACCATGGGGGCGTGGGTGTTCCCAGCACAGTCCTGATGAACATTTGGTGGTAGTCCCTTGACAGAGGGAACTTGCAGGGATCGCTCTTGCTTTGGCTGTCCAGTATCTGAGCACCATTCTTATTAGGGGACATCTTATTAAGGGTGAGAGGGGAGCCCCCTAAGTAAGCCATGGGGCAGGTGTTCTCTCCTGACTTTCTGTCAGATGATATCCAGACAAATGGCCTGCACTTAGCCAATCAACTCCTCCAGTTAAGGACCTGGAGCCTTAGAGGAGTGACCCCAAGTACAGAGATGATGGCAGCAGGGTCCTTGGTTCCTGTTTTCAGAACCTGGTCATCCAGGTTCCAGGCCAGTGCCGTGAGCTACACAGAATCTGTTTTGTTACCAGCCAGACATAGTAGATCAGGTCACCGAGCTGGCCGTACATCTGGGTTACCAGCGCACTCAGTCAAAATACACCTTCCACATCCCCAGGTCCACCAAGACCTAGTGCATCCGAGTCTTCAGGGGAACACTTTGAACATCATTATTTTTTTCAAAACTCCCCAGGTGATGGTGACACGTACCCAGATTTGTCAGCGACTAGAATAGCAGACTCTAAGTCCCCAAAATAAAACACTCTGATTCTCTGAACATTTCTTACCAAGAATTTGGGCAGGGCTCTCAGAAAAATGCAGGATGTCTGTATTTACGTTTGCTAACAAGAAGCTTAGCTCCCTGGACAAGTAACATACACTTTCCAGATGCTAAGGCTATGATTTTCCTTCTACTGCCACAGAATATTTCTCTCCAAGGGCTTTCCCATCTAAATGCAGGATGTCTGTATTTACGTTTGCTAACAAGAAGCTTAGCTCCCTGGACAAGTAACATACACTTTCCAGATGCTAAGGCTATGATTTTCCTTCTACTGCCACAGAATATTTCTCTCCAAGGGCTTTCCCATCTACAGATCTTGACCTTCGTCGGTATTGCTCCATGCCTTCAAGATCTGCTACAACGTCAGCCAACCAGAAGGCCTTTGACTTCCCACAACAAGGCCTCCCTTCACTGATGCTGTGCTGAGGGATTTACCACGTACCTTCCGTGCACCCGAGGGAAAGCATCGTCTCCACCCTGAGCCCCGACTTCCCTGCGTGAAGTGGGGAACACTGACCAAGCCCCTTTGTCCAGTCTCACAGCACAAGAAGGAGCTGCTGGGGCATCACGATCTCCCAGTTCTGGTTAAGAAGGCTCAGAAAGTCACCATTTATAGAGAAAAAGGATGACTTTCTAATGAACTTTCTGGGGCTCAGCTCAAAAGCATACATTCCTGTATGATTCTGGCTCACCCCTCCTGAATGGAGAAAAATCCCCAATTCTTCTGGAAACAACTGTTTTTAAGAAGCTGTACTTGAAGCTTTACACGGTTCTGGGGTTTGTGTGTGCACATGTATGCAAATGCACATGTATGTCTGCACCTGTCTTCAACATCACGAGTGGGAAGGGACCTGCAGTCGCCACTGACTCCTCTCCTGGCCTCCCAGCATTTGAACTCTTCCAAGTGGGACACTCTGTGGGGCAGAGAGTTCCAGAGCACCACCGTGGTAGCCCTCCTGGTTCTCAACAAGGCTGGAGAATCAATATATGAGAACCTACTGGATCCTGGCTATGCCAACCCATCGCTGGGGGATGGGGGGTGGGGAGCAGAATGGAAGGAGGCATGAGCACCTCTGGGTCGATTTGGGCTGCTGAGAAAGCCTGTCTCATGTGAAGCCATGCCCTGCTCTCTGGAGGAAGTTTCCAAGTCCATCCTAGGCATGGATCCACTGAGGCAGCTCCTTAGGAGAACTGACTGACCTCACTCTAGAGTGGCCACTGCCCGCAAGAGGACCCTGAGGACAGTGTGGTCATCTGATTTCTGTACAATCTGCATCCGTACAGTGCACAGAAATTTATCTTCCAGCGCCTTCAAAATGTACACAGCTGAATTCTGCTGCTGACTTTGGCACTTGCTCCTGGTATCTGAGAAGACAGATTCAATTAAAAAGGAAGTAACAGATGCTGCAAATCACTCCCTCATTTTGAGGGAAGTTTTTTTTTTTTTGGGTGGCCTGAATTACTTGATGATGAACAGCCATGCAGCACAAAAAAAAAAAAAGCTGGCATGACAACTTGTAACTTGGCTCCCAACCAAGGGGAAGCTGTGGGTTCTTCCTCCGAGGTGGTCTCTATGCCCTGGCACATTCCTTTGTCTGCTGTGGGTACTGTTATGGAGAGGACTGGAAGGGGAGGATGGGCAAAATGAATCCTGGGGCGATTTTCAGCCTTGAGATTCTTTGCTTTGACTCTGTCCTTACAGTATCCCAGAGAGGGAGGGTGTGTGGACCCTGGGGACGAGATCAGTATCCCCCATTTTATTTATTTTATGGCAGCACCTTGCAGCATCTGGGGGCCTAGTTTCCTGAGCAGGAATCAAACCCGTACTCCCTGCATTGGAAGCACAGAGTCTTAACCACTGGACCGCCAGGCAAGTCCCATCATTCCCACTTTAGAAGGTGAAGAAGAAAGGCTCAGGACATGAAATTGAAAAAACGGAAGTCACTCAGTCGTGTCCGACTCTCTGCGACCCCATGGACTCTAGCCTACAGGGCTCCTCTGTCTGGATTGCCATTTCCTTCTCCAGGGGATCTTCTCGACCCAGGGATCGAACCCACGTCTCCCACGCTGCAGGCAGACGCTTTATCATCTGAGCCACCAGGAAAAGCAGGGGGTCTGCCTAAACACAGGACATCAGTTCTGTTAGAAACCTCGGCTTTTTTTCCACATCTGTGCCCAGTGTGCAGAGTGAGATGGCAAAAAGGCCAAGGCCAGGCTGATATCTCCAGGGAATGTGCTCAAAAGTGTCCTGCGTGGATGCTTTCCTAGGAGGCGGCCTCACAATGCACTAGAGGGTTGCCAGCGCCCAACCTTCCTTGCCCACCTCTCAGCCCTGTTTTCCCCCTTACCCATCCTGGTTTGATCTTAGCTCCTCCCTGCCTGTATCCTGTGAGCCTGCCTAGGACTCATGGGCAACAACCTTGTCACTGATGACCTGGGAGGGGGACCCACCTCTCTGGAGAGAGAGGCTAGGAAAAAGGAAGGAAGGAGATGGATTTGAATGGGATCCAATTGCTTTCCTCTCTTTCCCCTAAGCACTAAAAACATGAAGAATTCCAGGGCTGGGATTGAGGATGGCGTCTTCCCTGCTAAAATGTATGTGCTGCAGAGACTCCTGTCATCTGATCTGGAAGCTGAGAAGCTTCCTTGCCAGAGATTTTATTGAGGGAGGACAGGGGCTTCCTTGGGAACCCTGGCTGGAGGGATCCTGCCTGCACACAGAGGCCCGGAGTCAGGATTGCTCAGAGTTCGCTCTCTATGAATCTTCCTTCCAACAGCCCTCAATCAACTGTCACCTCCCCTCGCCTTCACCTCCTTCCTGACCCTATGGCTTCACTGGGCTCTTCATTTTCAGAAGCAGTTGTCAAGATAATTTTTTCCCCCTATAGACTACCAACGAAAGGCAAGCTTTACAGGTGAAGACTGTCCCAGAAAACCCAGAAGGTGTGCTTAGCTGTTTTCACTACCTCTCCACCACCTCCCCCGACTTCTCCCTCCCCAGAGCCTCCACCTGGGCTTCCCTTGCCTGTGGAAAGACAGCACATGAGCTCTAGGGGAGTGGTGTGCAGCACAAGCTTTCTGTGTTTCCAGAGCCCACCAGTTCCGCCTCCCAACTTCCCCAGGATGCACTTCCTGGGGCCACCTCCACCCTCATCACTTCCGCTTTGGCACCTTTACTGTCCCAGTTGTGGCCTGGCCAAGGTCAGCTACCATTGCTGCAGGTCAAGATCACAGAGTTCTGGAGGCAAAGGCTGGGGATGGCACAACCAGCCGGACAAGGATTTCACTCTGGCTCCACCACTTTTCACATGGAGAGCGTCAGGTATGGGGCTACATGTCTGAGCCTTCTCCTCGAAAAATGGGAGGAGGCTGGAGCTGCCCAGCAGAGGGGTGGGGACACGGGGGGAGAAAACACATCCGAAGGACAGCACCAGGCCTGGCACGGCATCAGCCTGCAAACAGCAGCCCCCTCATCTCCCCAGCGGCACGGCATCAGCCTGCAAACAGCAGCCCCCCGTCTCCCCAGCGGCACGGCATCAGCCTGCAAACAGCGGCCCCCCGTCTCCCCAGCACACAGCACAACCCCGACTTGTTCTTCCTCCTGCTCCCAGGTGTCTTTCCTAAACTGCATTTATATCTTCTAACTTTACTTCTGTTGGTCTCACCTTCCCTTGTTATGGGGACCTGGAAGGCCAGACTGTGTCATTTATTATCCATTATCTTACATCTACGAGTGAGAATTCTCTCTCAATCCCAGACAAGTGAGTGAATGAATGAATGAACACAAACAAAAAATGGCTTAAAGCTCCAGCTTTCTGAGACCTTGTGATAATCTCTTCCAAGTCTCTGGGAGAAAAAGCTGGGTGGGGACTCAAATTCCCCATCTGTAAAAGCCGTGGACTAGAGAATTCCACTCAGGATGCCAGCAGTTCGTGGTGACTGTTGAGCACAGGCACACACCTGGACACGGTAACTATCAGCTGCTGAAGTTATTTTCACCACCCTTAACAAGGAATCGAAGCAGCGGGACACACAAGGACTCTCTAATCCTTCCCACACCCACACCTGTTGGCCTTCTCATTCTGAGTTACTGAAGTTAAAGCTCATGTATCAGGCAGCACACCTGGCCAGCTCTACTGGGACTGACCTGTAAGTGATGAATCCCTGCTCTTCCCTGAAACCTTCACTCCTGAAATCCCATCATTCCCAAATTCTTGTAGGATAGATATCAGTGTTGCCCTCTGACTGAAGCTTCTCTTCAAGCAGCCTACATTTTACAAAGTAAACACAAAGCTCTGGTAGACAAAAAAGTAGATCCCTCTGCCCCCCGAAAAAACAACAACAATTGGCTTAAAATTCAACATTCAAGAAACTAAGATCATGGCATCACTCCATGGCAAATAGACGGGGAAAAAGTGGAAACAGTGACAGACTTTATTTTTGGGGGGCTCCAAAAATCACTGTGGATGGTGACTGCAGCCATGAAATTAAAAGACACTTGCTCCTTGGAAGGAAAATTATAACAAACCTAGACAGCGTATTAAAAAGCAAAGATATAACTTTGCCGTCAAAGGTCTGTATAGTCAAAGCTACATTTTTTCCAGCAGTCATGCATGGATGTGAAACCTGTGGTAATGGAGAAGACTTTGGAGAGTCCCTTGTACTGCAAGATCAAATCAATCAATCCTAAAGGAAATCAACCCTGAATATTCATTGGAAGGACTGATGGTAATCCTCCAATACTTTGGCCACCTGATACGAAGACTCAACTCATTAGAAAAGACCCAAAGCTGGGAAAGATTGTGGGCAGGAGGAGAAGGGGACACAAAGGATGAAATGGTTGGATGGCATCACTAATTCAGTGGAGATGAGTTTGAGCAAACTCCGGGAGATGGTGAAGGACAGGGAAGCCTGGCGTGCTGCACTCCATGCAGTCACAAAGCATTGGAACAACTGAGGGACTGAACAACAATAAGACATAAAGGTACAGATAGGGAAAGAAGGTGGAAAGTTTCAAGGATGAGTTTCTCCTGTTCAAGTAGGCTGGGTCTGGGGCTGTCATGAGAAAGCTCTCCACATTCAGGAAAGGGGATGGGGAATATTTACCAAGTGCTAAACATGTGTACCCCAGGCACCATGCTGGATGCATTACATTTTCCCATTATGCTCTCTTAACAACTATAACAGAAGGATCATTATACATGCTCTGCCCATGAGAAAACCTGAAGTCCAGATGGAGACTTATCCCATGTTACATGTCTCCTAGAACATGGAGACCAAACTCAGAACATCCAACTTTGAGACGTTCTGACTCCAAAACCCACTGGGCCTTTTGAGACATAAAGTGAATGGTACTATCTATTTGACAATAGATTTTGTTGGATGCATGAACACACAGGTTACTCCAAATCAAACTCAAGTTTAAATGACTTGAGGGAAATTTTCTGGAGAACAGTCATGTGTCTCACATCTGAGGCCCTCCTCCCTCCTGCCTGCTCTTCTGTAGGATGTTGAGGATAATGAGAACCTTCAAGACCCTGGCTCTCCATCCCCTTCCCTAACAGAGAGAACATGGAGTCTCCAAAGAGAGACTTGTTAAACAGTGGGAATTAGGAACCAGGTATGCAGATTCCTGGCCCAGTGCCTCTCTACTAGTATTACAATAACGTCAGGAGAAGAGATGGCCAAAGAGGGGATTCATCACAGGATCCATGAATCATGAGGATTATTACAAAGGAGTCTAGCTGCTCATTCCTACCGAGGGAGACAGAGGAGTCTAGCAGACGCCAACTGTAACCTGATATTTAGGATACTTCTTCATTCAACAAACACATATTTATCAGGCATTGTATTTAGCAAAGACAAAAAAAAAAAAAAAGACAAAAACATAAGCTGTCAGGGACCTCCCAGTCTAGCAAGAAAGAGGCTCAATCAAATAATTATCTTTTATCATGGTAAGTAGGGATTTCCAGGTGGTTCAGTGGTGAAGAATCCACCTGCCAAAGCAGGAGACAACAGTCTGTTTGATCCACAGGTTGGAAAGATCCCCTGAAGAAGGAAATGGCAATCCACTCTAGTATTCTTCCTTGGAAAAATCCCATGGACAGAGGAGCCTAGCAGGCTACAGTCCATGGGGTCACAAAGAGTCAGGCACGATGATGATTTAAGTGGTCATCAGCAGGACCACGATCATGACTAAGCAAGGGCCAGGACAAAGTATGAACAAGGGGCTTGCGTGGCCCAGAGGAGGAAGGGGCCCATCAGCTCTCTTGTCAGGAATTTCACTGAGAAGATACAATAGGAGGAGGGCATCAAGCAGAGAAGGTACAAGCCAGAAAAGGCTCTGACTTCCCATCAGGGCCAGGAAGAAAGTACAGCTGATCCCTGAACAACACGAGTTAGAACTGCATAAGTCCATGTATATGCATATTTTTTCAATAGTAAATACTACAGTTATTTGTTGAATCGATGGATCCAAGGAGGATCAATGCCCCTAAACCCCATGCTGGTCAAGCGCCAACTGTATGGGAAAAGCCCGCAGAACTGGCTTGTAGAATTTTTTAGCACAATGAGCAAAAAAATCTTATCTGCCTGATGGCTTATAAGAAGATGGGTAGATCAGTTGGTCCCAGATATTTGCATTTTATGGCCCAATGCGTTTTGAAAGCAGGGGCCAGTGGGGTTTGAGTGGACTCATGGATTTGTTAACTTTTCATTTATGGAAAATCTTATTCTAAAGTCCCCACTACCAATTATCACCATGATTCATAACAGAAAGGAGGTTTTAATTTCAAAAAAAGTAGGATGGATACAATCTCAGAATAAGAGGCACTTCTACCCAAGAATGACCAGCTGGAAACTTTCTACCAGTGCTCGCTTACTTATTTCACTTTGGACTAACAACATTGATAAGATTTGGGACCAAAGGCAGAGTTGAAGAACATAGCTCATCAGTCCTAAATTTAGATTTAGACTAGTTCAGATAAAGGCAAACCATTTTCTTCTATCTAGAATGGTAAAATCTTCTGCTTGGCATACATAAATGTATAGGTATGTGCAGCTGAAATTCCCCATCTTACCATATCTCTTCAGAATATGAACTAAGCTGTAAGCTATTAGTTTTCTATACCTTTATGACTTCTTGGTATTCCTTCTAGCCAAGATTTTTAAATCTATCCATCTACACAGGTCTTCTGAAAGACTTCCACTCCTCTTTAGATTCCAACATTAAGAGAACAACAAGCCTAAAATTCACTGTTCTGAAGTCTATCCCCAAAAAAGGCCATCCCCCAAACACACACACACATACCTCAACCCCAATACACTCTGATGAGGATCAGTAATTCCCCGAGGGAATTGTGTATCCAGGGTACCAGAGTAAAATGCAAAATGTACACTGTCACTTCATAGCCCAAATTGTTGGCAACAAAGCCTCTTCTCCAGATCTTTATGGAAGAACTTTCCCGCAGCTGGCCAGATGTGCAAACAAGACCTCTGGCTGCCTGTGAGTGCTCAGGTTATAGAAGCCACCAAAAGGGTTAAGATTGAGAAGAGAGGTCTCAAAATTACCTTTTCAACTCTGTTCAGAAATGGATGGATGGATTCTTCCAAATAACTCACACATTCTCAAGTCCCATGCCTTAGATCTGAATTTGGGAGCAGCATTAAAAACTAGAGTTTTGGCAAATAAGAGAATGTGTTTTTATCTTTTTTCTTTACCATGAACATTTTTTTGATTCCTGAAGAAGAGACGTTGGGGTGTTAGGTGGCCTGAGGCCTGGACCTGGTCAGCCAGTTTGTGCACCAGTGCCTCAGGGTGACTTGTGGAGACTGATATCACACCTGGGATCACAGGATTCCAGTTGGTCACCTGCTCCCCTCACGGCCTCTGAGGACTGAGCGGGGCAGAGCTTGGGCAGCACAAAGTCTGGTGATAGAGATGGCCGGTGTGGACGGAAAGGTCAGAAAGAATCCACCTCCACTTGCCTGCTCGCAAGGCCTCTCAACCTCTCTATTAACAGATCACATGAGGTAGCTGGTGATGGGGATGCCCCCTGGGTTGGGGACATTCAAGGTCAGTGGCAAAGAAGCTTCTGGGCCACACAAGCACATCAGGGATGGCAGCTCTTTGGCAAACAGTCTCTCTTCATTAGGACTAGGAAAGCAGCCCTTGCTTCTACAGTTTTTATGAAAAATTACCATGGTGTGTAGAGGAAAGGGGTCACTGGCCCTCAGACAGTGGACTGTGGGCTCTTGGGTTGCTTGGCGGTGGTGGTGGTGGAGAGGATTTTAGGCTGATCCAGCCGCAGCCTCAAAGTCACTTCCCTTTGGGAGTTGTGAGCTTGGCTGGCAGCTGGGAGGGCCACCTGGGTCTCTCTGGGCGGGGCCCAGCTGGAGAGCTGAGATGTGGCCAAATGTGTCATCTTGGCCAGGTTAGCACCTGCCTCCTCCCTCCACTAAAGTAACTAGATTTGAAGTCCTAATACAAATTCTTTAACCATAGGTCTTTTCATCTGGGTGGCTTTATTTTCTTTCTTCTATCCCCTGAAGGTGGCCTGTTTCTACCCACTGCCACCTCTAGAAAGGGTGGCCCTTAAACAGAAACCCTGGGATAAAGTTCTCTATTAAATAATTTAAAAAATAATTTAAACAACAGTTTCCGGGGGCATCGGTCCATAATCCCTCTAGGGAGAATGCCTCCTCTTTCCACCAGCCCTAAAATCGGGCTCTGCTCCACATCTGCTCCAACTGAAGCCTCTTAAGACCCCTGTGCTTGGGGCTCTGTGATGGCCTAGAGGGGTGGGAGGGAGGTTTAAGAGGAAAGGGATATATGTATACATGTTACCGATTCACTTCATTGTATAGCAGAAACCAACACAACATTGGATGTTGTGTTGGTTTCTGCAATTATACTCCAAAAAAAAAAAAAGAGAGAGACCCCTGTTATCAGGTCCCCATGGAAACTGCTCTCATCCCCACTGGTCTGTCTGACCTTTCACAAGACAACTGCCCACCAAGATGAAGAGCAACAGGTGTTTTCAAAGTCAAAACTTCTCACAGCCACTTCTCAAAGGCAAGCCCTGAGAGGTGGAGAATGCTCTATATTTGGCCAAATTAGACGGTTCAACTGACAGGTTTCTCGAGCCAGGGACTAAGCCCCCACGTAAAACATCAACCCACTTTGGTTCCTCTGAGTTCACACACAGCTTACGAAAGCACTTGCTGCTGTTGGCAACTCTGCTTTGATCTCTAAGAGTAAGTGTAAGCCACAGGATCCTTGAGCAAGTCAGATTAGTGAGTCATTCTCAAGGCCAGGAGTTAGCCTGTAGGGGACATTGGCCCCTGAGCCAAGAGATCCTCCTATCTGCCACTACAGGGAAGAACCACCACTTTGAAGTAAAAAAGACTCATCCCAAGGATGCCAGGTCCCTAGAGTACACCTCCCTGGGCCCTTGCTGTTGCTCATCTCTCTTCCACCCTAGAAATATGTGCTTTTCCATCAACCCGAAACCAGTTAACAGGATTCCGAGTCCTCTTTCTCTAAGCACCTCAGACAGTCCCTTCCTGTGCTCTGAGAGGCAGGATGCTAGCTCTCACAAATGAGGGGCTCAAATGAACAATAAACAATATTTTATACTCATGCCAAGAACCCTGGAGTCTCAGATGGCCCCACTTATTCTCAAGGTCTAAAAGTTTCTATACAATAACAAAAAAAGAAGCAGACTCACAGAGAGAGAGAGAGAGAACTAATGGGAGGTACAAACTGTTGGGTGTAAGACAGGCTATAAGGATGTACTATACAACACGGAGAATATATCCTATATTTTGTAATAACTGTAAATAGAGCATAGCCTTTTAAAAACATAGTTCAAAAAGTTTCTGTTTAGACATGATTGAAACTTCTTTTTAAAATCAATAAACTGCCTAAGTTTCAAAACTTCCATGTCTCTCAATCAGGCAGATTTTCCCATGATTTTTCAAGAATTACTTGCATGATATTTGTTTTGAAAAGTAAAAAGATGTTTCAAGGAAGTACGTGGCATGTCTACAACTAACCCAATTCAACAACCATGTATGAAGAAAAACCTGCCATGAGCCAAGCTCATGGGAATGGAAAGGAAGAGGACATTCCAAAAATGAACCAGACGTGCTTCAGTCCTCAGGGAGCATGTGACGTGTCCAAAGGAATGAGTGACTAAATGAACACAAATAACAAATGAATGCAAAATCAGGATTAGTAGTAAGCTTGAGAGCAATTCTACTCCTTCATTTAATTGCATTAATATGGTTCAAAGAATCAGACAAAAATTTTCCTGAATTAAAATATGATGGTTCTTCCTGCTTCATGTTTTACCAAACCCCATCCGCATTTTTGGTTTCTAGAATCGTTAGCAATTTGGGGGTCTCTGCAGTCTCCAATCTGATCTTGAACGATGAAGGCAAGGAGTCTTCAGGCCTTCTGGGATAAAGTCTTACATGTTTTATTTTATGGGATGACATTCTCAGCCCTCCTCTAAGAACTTTCACCACATCTTCAGTTTAAACTTCTTACATCTCTCTCCATGAGGCTATCATGAGTGTTTTGCATGAAATGTTTTCAAAGACTTGGATTCATTTCTAAAGCAAATAATTTTGGTTTTTTAAGTAACAAACAGGCCATTTCTCCTCATGAGGTGTTTGCCAGTCTCTTTATGGAGTGTACACTATAGTGTAGGCAAGCCACATGTGATGACTAAGGGCAAGGCTATTACTGCCCTTGTGGACACTGTAGTCTCCACAGGCATCAAGATTCAAACACAGGAAACAGTTCAGTGGTGGTACAGGCCTTGTGAGGGAGGAGGCCAACGCGTGCCCTTGGAATTCAGAGGAGGGACATGGCTCCCTGTGGGCAATGGTCGTCAGGACAGCTCTTGAGGTGGAGGAGGGACATTTCCAGTGGAAAGTCACAAGGAAAGAACTGGTCCAATTCTCGGCCCTCTATCCCTCCCACTCAGACCACCCTACATTCCTTATGAGCAGCAGTGGGCTGGTGGGTAGGTGCTACGGTGTGAGTGTAGATGCAACCCTGTGACTTTGGGGAAACCTTTATGCAACTCAGGGTCTTGAGGTGCATGTCAGAAGAAGAAGATCTCCTTGTGAAAAGCCCTGTGAAGTCGGAAACTGTGAGTATTGTCCAAAAAGCCACCTGAAAAGGCTTCCATCCCATCAGGTCATCATCAGCAAACTTGCCGCTGCAACAGCCTTGCACTTGTTAACAAGACTTCATTTTATTATTTCCATGCTCTGTAATTTCTCCCACCGTCTTTTAGATGGAACAGTTAACTTTCCACACTTGTGTTAATTACATGGGGGAGCCTCCAGGCTACAGTGCACAATAAAAAGACCAACTAGAACTTTTCCCACCACCATCTTTTTGTTTCTTTATAATCCAAAAACAATGGATCCTGTCCTTTGACCCTCCCGAGAAACAACCAGATTTGTTAATGCCTTCGAACAAAGATGCGAAGAAATTCAACGCAGATGGAGCAGAATCACACAACCATGTAGATTTGTACAGGCCTGCGGACTGGACAGAATTAATACACTGGGAGCCGGGAATTTTTAATATAAAACAGAAAACATCACCTATGGCACTAATGTTCCTTTTGTGATGAAACATGATGATTCTGGTTAAACTGGAGCAAACAATCTCCCAGGGCCTGTCCCCAAGGCACAAAGCCCCTTGTCTGGAGCAGTTTACAGTTTCCCCCAAGGTTGAGCTTCCCCTCACCTGTCAACGATACCCTCGCAAACCACTTTTCAAACTGCAACCTCAAGATCAGGAGTAAATTACAAGAGCTAACAGGATAAACACACAAAAACTTAAACTGAAAAAATTAAACGCAAAAAAATGGCTTGTCCGCTAAACTCTAAAGTTTAACAAATAATCCTTAACTTAGAGAATGATTTAAAAACCAAAAAAGCACTCACCAACTCTGGTCAGGGCCCAAACCAAGGCGGAGACAAAGTTCTCTTGTCCACTCAGTACTGCGGCCCCCACACTTACTTCCAGGCCTTGAGGAGTCAGATCTCAAACCAAATCTGCAGAAAATCATTTCTGGCTCCCCAGCTAACCACCGGGGACTAACTTCTCACTCACACTGCAGAATCGCTCCAAGAAGCATCATGGCGACTACAGCATCTTCCGGCTTCCCAGGCGCATGCGCGCTTGACCTCCTCTAACAACCTCGCCTGATTCCTAACACCGCACACTTGTTGCCAGGCTGGCCCAGGTGAGTAGAGTTCCTGACAACCACTCTCTCCCTCTGGCTCCACCTTCTCCTGTGGGTACCATTATGAGGTCCTTGATTGAGTCAAGGAATTAATAATGGTAGAGCTTATTAGAGATCAGAAAAACAGGTCATCTGATGTGTTTCAAATATTATTGAGAGATTTTGGAAAAGAAGAGAGAACACACGGCTAGGATTCTGCTGGACCAGGATTTGGACCCCATTCTGTGGCTCCACATGCCACGCACAGAAATCCTTCAAGTTCAGGGGTCATATTATCCCCTCCCTGCAAGATGCTCTAGCTGATACACAGTAAACAGTGAAGAGTATTAGTCCTGGAGAGAAAGCTGAATTATAATCCTGGCTTTACTGCTCGCTAGCTGGGAAACCTTGATGAGGAAACCTCTCTACCCCAGTGTGAATCTCCCAATCTTCTCTGGAAAATGGGAGGAACACCCACCTCCTAGAGTTGGGAGGATTAAATGCAATAGCTATGTAGAGCAGGCGTCTTATTCCTCCCTCCTATGCCCCTGACGCTCTGTATTATACAAAGATTTAGAACTAATCCCTATGCAGGGTTTGCAGCCATGATATATTTCTATGCACAACTTAAAATGAACATCAGTGACAGCACTGAAGCAAATGGATTTCCAAAGGCGCTGGAGTGCAGAGTGTAAGAAGCAGAGGATGGAGGCTGTGGGGACACTGGGGTTGAGGGGTGGGGGTGTGGGCAACTGTAGGTTCTGGCCTTTGTAGCAACATAGGGAGCCTCCACACGTGGCACTCAGGATGCCCCAGGACCCTGTTTCTAGTATCCTCGAAGCCGATGGCTATTTATCATTTACCTGGGGTCCTATCTTCTTGCATGTTAGGGAAAAATCAAAGAATCAAATGGTATCACTTATGAACAACTTTTGTCAGAGCCTGGATGATGAGCATGGTGTATTCTGAACAAGGACCAGGAGGTAGAAATCAATGGCTGGGGTGAATTGCAACCAAAAGTTCTCATGACTACAGAGTCATGGGTGGGGGAAAGGGACATCATCCACAATGCTGACTACTTTTCATCTGATGGAACAGAAGAGAATCCTAACCCTAAGAGATGAGGTCCGCCAGGTGTGCTGAGAAGACTGGGATAAGGCTGATGAGACCCAACTCTGTAACTGCCATGAGATCACATTCCACTGCTCTGGTTTCCTCATCCATGGAATGTGGTGGTGGAACCAGGCTAGCTTTGGAATCAGATAAGCCAAGGTTCAAATTCAGGCTCCTCTTACTTGTTCAACAACTTTCTTTGTATCCCCAAGCTCCAGTGCTCTCTTCTCTCAGATGGGGATGAGAGACCTTATCTCAAGAAGCTGGTGGGGAATTAAGGGAGGAGGTAGGTAATAAGTATCTCTCTTCTTGCACAATGACAGGTCCATGAAGCTCCCAGCACAGCAGCTGCCTTCTCAGTTAATACTGGTCTGTTTCCTTAATTCTAGCTCTGAATTGCTGTGAACGTATGAATCCATGGTGACATGCAATGAGTGATCTTACATGGCCACCTTGCCCTCCCTAAACTTCAACTATCAAGGCACTGAGGTGCCGTCCACTGCAGCAGCAAGAAGATGAACTTGGACAAGAAGGTGGAAACAAACAAGAGGCAGGATGGTGAAGGTAAAAGGACCCAGAAATAAGAGATACTTGGATCCAGGGTTGACTTCTAGCTCCCTCCTCGGTCACTAGCCATAAAACATGTGACTTCGGTCAAAATTTTCTTAGTATTTCTGATCTTTAGTTTTCTCATCTGTATTATGGGAATAATTGTATTCATGTAAGTGCTTTGTGGACCAGGAAGCGCAATTACAATGTTAGTGGTCAGTTGCCTGCTACAATTCCTGGTGATTGATTTGAAAATGTGTCCAATTATATGAGTTTGAAAATGTAGTTTACAAACTTATGGTTGCCAGTAGGGAAGAAAGAGGGGAAGAGACAATTAGGGAATTTGGGATCAACATGTACACACTGCTTTATTTAAAATGGATAACCAATAAGATCCTACTATACAGAACATGACAGTTGCCTGCTACAATTCCTGGTGATTGATTTGAAAATGTGTCCAATTATATGAGTTTGAAAATGTAGTTTACAAACTTATGGTTGCCAGTAGGGAAGAAAGAGGGGAAGAGACAATTAGGGAATTTGGGATCAACATGTACACACTGCTTTATTTAAAATGGATAACCAATAAGATCCTACTATACAGAACATGGAACTCTGTTCAGTGTTATGTGGCAGCCTGGATGGGAGGGGAGTTTGCGGGAGAATGGATACAGGTGTATACATATGGCTGAGTCCCTCTGCTGTCCACCTGAAACTATCACGTTGTTAACTGGCTATACTCCAACATTAAATAAAAAGTTTTTAAAAAAGAAAGAAAGAAAGAAAATGTAGTTTAAATGTTTTGAGAGCTACCTAATGACATTAGCCCCCTGGAGAAGGGCGTGGCAACCCACTGCAGTATTCTTGCCTGGAAAATCCCATGGACATAGGAGCCTGGTGGGCTACAGTCTGAAGAGTCAGACATGACTGAAGTGACCTTAGCAATCAAACAAAACCTCAAACTTGCCCCAAATTCTCATTTCCAAAATCGAATGACTATCAAGTGCATTGTTGATGTAACCCCTCTAAAGAGCTGGGCTTGTTTCCCTTAGCCATCAACAGATCCCTCCCGTGACCCACTGGAGTCACCAACTACAGGTGGCCTGATATTAGCTTGAAAAACAATGTGATAAACCACCCTCTTATTTTAACAGCTAGCATAGGGCAGGGCAGGAGGAACCCCCACCCACGCTTGTTCTGAACAGACACAGTGTTGCAACTGATGCGAAAACAAGATAAGGAGAAACGTCTGTCAACAGACTCAGGCCTCCCCCAGAGTAGGACTGCTTTTTGTGTATCCTGCACCGAGGGGAAGTCAGAGGCCATGCAGTCACCTGCAAATGCTGCTCTGATGCGGCTGCGGTACTGAACACACCTAAGGAAGGCATATATATATATATATATATATATATTCTGCTGTATAGATATATAATATTATTTTGCTGTACAGTAGAAATTAGCACAACATTGCAAATCAACTATACTTCAATAAAATAAAAATTTTTTAAATTCTGTATGCTTAGAACTGAGGAATTTAAAATCATTTAGAGGACTTCCCTGGCAGTCCAGCAGTTAAGACTCTGTGCTTCCAATGCAGGGAGCAGAGGTTTGATCCCTTGTTAGGGAACTAAGATCCCACATGCCACAAAGCAGCAACGAAAAAAAAAAAATCATTTGGTCATCAGGCCAGGGGCTGTAAGCACAATGTGCCTATTTAGAAACTTCCCAACACTCCATAATATGGGCAGGTCTAAATGATGTCTTTGAAAACTCCATTTTAAACCTTTGATATGGCTGGGATGCAGGAACTGATGAACTGATGAAGAAGTGCTGCCAGGCATTTTTTTTCTTTCTTTCCTGAACATCATCAGACCTCCAGAAAGAGAGGCACGGTGTAAATGAGGGTCCAAGCAACACATCCAAAGAGCTAAGAGGATCAAACATGACAAGCATAAATGCTTATGAGTAGTGAAAAAAGAACTTTTTTTTTTAAGGAGTAAGAAAGAAACCACAGAAGTCTCTTAGAACTACTGAAACAGTGACAGAATTAGACGCTATCAGCATCCACCATCTCCGGTTGTCATGTCTCTGAGATTAATGAAGTGATACCATCGGATTCCAGGAGACAGTCCCGGGAGGGGTGCAAGTGCCATCACAAGAGTCAGGAGAACTCCTGTTTGCAAGGGGAGACCATGTTTGTAAGCAAGAACATGTTTTCAAGGGAAGACCCAGGTTCATACACTCCTCAGCATGCTGGTCCGAGTATGATAATTCCTGTCCATCCACAGGCTCCTGTCAGATAATGCCAGAGTTTCCAGCTCCTTCCAAGCATCTATGCAAGTCAGTGATGACAGATGTGGATGGAATAGAAGGAATAAATGCTAAGTTTTGGATTTTAAAATCCAGAACTTATTAGTTGTGAATGGCATGCTCCAAGTTAAGCACATGCTAAGTGCCAGGCTCTATGCCAGGTGCTGGGACCTCAAAACCAATATGGCACACTTGGGAATCCCCTGGTGGTCTAATGGTTAGGACTCTGGGCTCTTACTGGCTGACAGTGCAGGTTCGATTCCTGGTCAGGGAACTAAGATGCCACACGTCACATGGCCGAACCAAAAAACATCAATATGACACATGTAATTTTGGCACCCAAGGAACCCCCAGTTCAAATACATCTCTTAGCAGCTGTCCCTCCCTTCCCAATGTTTGCAACAGCTTGCCATCAGCAGTACCTTCAGGGTCTCAGCTCTTTCTAGATCAACTGGTTAGTTTTGCTATATCTGCATCTGTACTTTACTAGATTGGAGGGTTAGGCTCATTTACTTTACCTCAAACACATTTTAGAGAAAATCTGTTACAATGTCTATAAATGGAAAACTAGTCTCACTTGCCATCAATAGAAAATATCCAGTAATTAAAAAAAAAAAAACACAAAACTATCTTGTTACACATTCTTGTCTGAGTGTTCTGAAGCTAAGGCCTATAGCTCTCTGTTAAAAAAGACAGATTAATGAGTTATTAAAGATTAACTAACTGAGCTGAGACCCTCCCCCTGTAATCAGAATCAGAAAAGGACTCAATTGATCCTGAAGATCCTTCATTAGTTCTTCAGAATCAGAAAAGTGGTTCATCGATCTGGTGACTCACTGTTTCTTGGGGTCACATCTGCATATCACTCAAATCAGACTCCATGGTCCACTAAAAACCCCATCTGTGCTCTCTAGCCCACTTCATGATTGGTCCTCTCCCCAGAGCCTAGAACATTCCACAGGAATTCAGGAGGCACTCAACACATATTTGTTGAATGAGCATATCTTAGCCTCATCATTGTTTATCCCAGCCATACCTATAGGCTTACTTCTCAAAGAATCCATGCCCACTCATAAACCTCCATGCCCTTTTCTACTTGTATCCTTTATGGAATCTTTTTCCTCCTCCCTCTGCTTTGTTCATCTAGTCTCAGATCTTCAAGTCTCAGGTTGTGTCATCTTCCCTCCCTGGTTATCCTTTACCACTTTAGGCTGAGACTAACCATGCTTTTCAGTGTGTCCACTATATGAGTACCCTCATTATCACAATTATCACATGATAATCACTAATTTGCTTGTCTTTCTCTCCCCACCAGTCTCTAAACTCCATGAGGGTTGAAAATGTGCCTTCTATCCCTGATGTTGAAAGTGTCTCTGGCTACTCTCCCATATGCTCTCGCTGTACCAGACAGACCTTGCCTTCCCCTCTCCTGAGTCTTTGTGTAGACTGTCTTTGCTGGGAATGCCTTTGACAATCTTCAAACTCCCTTCTATGTTCCTGCTCTGAGAAGCTTTTCAGGGCCCATTCCCCAAGCCGGCTGTGACAGTCCTTGCTGCCTGTTTCCACAACAACACGGCCCCCCCTCCCACCCATACACTTATTCCTGGAGGGTTTAACCCACCCTCAGTACAATCCTTTGTTTCCATGCCACCACAGTTCCGTAGACTATAAGCTTCTCGGTTTTGTGTCCCCAAGGTCTAGAGAATGTCTGATGCATAATCAATAAATATTTTCTGATGAAAGGAATTGATAACTAGCAAGAAAACAGCTTTTAAAATGGATAAGAGGAGAGAAGTCCTCTTATCCATTTTAAAAGATCTGGAATCATGGTCAGTAAAAGCAAGAAAACATGACATTGGTCGCTGACATTTATAGAGTGCTTACAATCTGCCATGTGCATTACAAGCATTCTCTCATTTAATTATCGCACAACCTCATCATGTAGGGACTTGAATTGATGCCAGTTTGCAGGTGAGGAAGCCTGGGCTTAAGGAGATTAAGTCACTTGTCCAAGGTTACATAAGTGGCAGAGCCAAGAAATGGACCCAGGCCTGAAAAGCTCTGATATTTGTAATAACCAGTCCAGCTTGATCTATGACCTTACTTTGTCTGCCCTCCTTTGGGATCAGAAGTCCAGTCCCGGGCAGATGGACCCAGGTCTGCTGTGGGGAGCTTTGATTGTGGTGTTTGAGAGTGCAATGAAGCCAGCAGACAGGCCCTGCCCAAAGCACAAGGCCTGAACTGTGAGACTAGACAAAATCACCAGTTTCTCACCCATCGGAAGGCAAATCTAGGCAGCCTTTCACTGATTCCAGAGGTGTCTCTTTCTGGATTTCCCTGGTGGTCCAGTGGTTAACGCTCAGTGCTCCCATTACAGCAAGGCTTGGGTTGGATCCCTGGTTGGGGAACTAAGATCCTGCATGCTGCATGGCATGGCCAATAATAATAACAAATGTCAGAGGTATCTCTTTCGTTCGTAAAATAATCTACAGTCTGGCATTTGGGGATTTTCTTGCCAGTGGTGGGATGACTACTGTCATAACAGATGATGAACTGACTTCTTTGAAAGTTCAATAAAAACTTTTAAAATAAAGATTTTAAAATTGAAATTGACTGAGAAGCGAAATGAGAATCCAGCTGCACCCCAGAGAGGGCAAGGGGCTTAGGGCAATGTTTCTAACTGCATCCTCTGCACCAGAGACCACGGCTGCTCTTTCTTCACTCAAAATCCTATGTTGAAAGCATCAAGGTAAGAAAGGTCAGCGCCCTCTAGTTCACACCCAAAGCAGTGAGAGAAATGCTGCTTGGCTACACTAGTTTCATTCCAGAAAAGAAAGACTTTCTCCTAAAAAATCAGTTTCAAATATTTGTATGAAATGTTTAGGAGGGAAGAAAAGAAACAAGAGCCACCTTCTAAAGCCCCCTCCTGCTTCTTGATGATGTTAACAGAATCCTCTGCAGGAAAGGTCCAGCATAGGCCTATGGTGAGGCACGCAGCCATGTGCTTTCATTTTCCCAGTGATGAACCCCGCAGGAGAAATGCTCAGTTTGAGGAAGAGAGGCAGACGTATCTGGACAACAAGTTAACCATGACCTCAAGTGCTGGGTTTCAAATGAAATTTGCTGGAAATAAGCACGGTCCAGGGAGAAAAATCCTGGAAGAGGGAGGGATCCGGAAGACCTGGGATTTGGTTCTGGCTTGGCCACTTGTTTGATGACCTTGAACAAATCACTTAAATGCTCTGGGCCTCAGCCTTTCACAGAAGTAAGGGGATCAGGCCCAACCGTCACTCAAGTTTTCTTTCAGCTCTGAAATTCTATGAAACTCGGTAATGTGTTATACAGAGCGAGAAGACACATCCGACCTATTCTTAGGGTGTCACGTCCTGGGGCGAATCTGTTTCCAATAGTAGCAACAATTACACGGAGACTAGAAGACCACCCTCAGCCACTGTTCCTTATCAATTAAGGCACAAAGATGCAAAATAAGGGGACAAGGATGAGTTTCAGTGGGAGGGGCAACCTTACTTGGCTCTCAATGGCCCTCCTGGGCATATGTTTAAATTTGAGCAGCAGCTGGGTCACTCAATATGTTGGCACATTAGAAGCCCAGGTCTTGGAACTTCCTGGCAGTCTAGTGGTTAAGACTTTGCCTTCCGATGTAGGGCATACAAATTCAATCTCTGGTCAGGGAACGAACACCCCACATGCCTTATGGCAAAAAAAAAAAAAAAATCAAAACATAAAACAGAAATAATATTGTAGCAAATTGAAAAAAGACTTTAAAAATGGTCCACATAAAAAAAAAAATCTTAAAA
Source organism: Cephalophus harveyi (assembly GCA_006410635.1). Taxonomy (NCBI): domain Eukaryota; kingdom Metazoa; phylum Chordata; class Mammalia; order Artiodactyla; family Bovidae; genus Cephalophus; species Cephalophus harveyi. The sequence goes on from SJYT01042521.1 coordinate 89,833, forward strand.
ATAAAGAAATTCAGGTTGTGGTCAGGGATGCTGGGGACAGCAGGAGTCCATCTGGGGGTCGTTGGCTATCTTAACTGATCAGCTTACTCACTGGCTGAGCTGACGTGCCACCGTGGCTTCCTGTATAACCTTCTTTCCACTGACCTTCAGATAGGCTAACACAGTTAAACCACACAAGCCTCAAAAACCTTGAGAATGTAGTTCTACTTTTTGGCAGTTAAGAAAATAATCAGACATAAAGTAAGCCAATGATAAGTTACTGTTTATGAAGAGCTCGCTAAGTGCAGGGCACTGTGCAAAGTACTTTATATATACTATATAATCTTCATGGCAGAGCTTTGAAATGGGTATTGTCAACCCCGTGCTACAAAAGATAAAACCAAGACTTTTCGTCTCGCTCTGCTTTTCAGGACATAGACATTTTTGTGTTAACAATGTTCATCACAACAAAATGATCCAGATTTCCAAAAATAGGGACTTGATTAAACGGTATATTCATCTAATGGCATTCTAGAAATGCATGAGATATCATGTGAGAATAATTAATGACATAAAAAAAAGTTTGCAACAAATGACTAATAAACCCAACTGTGTTTACTTTATATATGATTATATATACTATGGTATTTGTCTATTTTGCTTTGTATTTTTCTGTTTTCCAAAATTTATACAGTAAGCATATAAATCATTTTTTTTAATCGTGGGGCTATGCAAAGGCCCGTCACAAATAACCAGAAGCCCATCCCCATCCTTCTTAGCGTCTGGATTCTAGAGAGGATATTCTAACAAATTCAGTTTCTATACAGCAGATATCTCCCCAGTCAGAAGCAAGAGGTCCCCTCAGCTTATTCCTCAGGCGTGAGTATGGGATTGAGTAGAATTTTAAGGCAGATGAGTCACTCTTTCTTTAAGGTTGTGGCTCCTGTGATGCCATTTTACTCAGATCACTATGTCCTAAAGAAGTCAGGCAGTGAACCTAAAATGAAACCATCAAATAAAACAAAATCCATGAACACTCTCTGCTCAGTTATTATTACTATTGTTATCATTATCTCTAGCAGGAGTAGTTATTTAAATGAGGCACTTGTGTCAGGATGGGGAGAAGAGATAATACAGAGCTGGCTTCAGGACTTGGAGAATTCTCTTAAGTTTAGAGACCGGGGAGTACCCAGAAAGTGGTGACAGAGAAGCGGCAAGACTCTGAGGAGTGGGAGAAAGAACACAGGCTCTGGTTTCAGGGTGACCCGCGTTAGAGTCCTGAGCCCATTTGCTGAGTGACACTGGGCAAATCCTTTACATTTTCATCTGTGAAACAGGTTTGAAGGGACTCTTGAAAGCATAGTAGGAAACGTGCAGTTGGTGCTTAACTCATTATTGACTGGGAAATTTTTACAGAAACGGACACCTGTGGCCAGCAATTTGTTATGTAAGTGATATTGATACATTTCTGGTCAATAACGTTCAGGTAACAAAGGACGTATTAATATGTCTCTGATCAATAATGTGTTCATATATTTCTCCCAGCCTCTCCTCACCCATCCTTACCCTGACACAACACATCTGTACTCCATCATCCTCAAGTTCTAAAATCTCCATACTGCAGAAGAAGAGCAAGAACCTTCCCTTGGAAACCGGAGTTGTGAGGGACCATCTTAAATGGAAAGTTTTGGAGCCTAGTAGGCTGCAGTCCATGGGGTCATGAAGAGTTGGACACAACTGAGCAACTTCACTTTCACTTTTCACTTTCATGCATTGGAGAAGGAAATGGCAACTCACTCCAGTGTTCTTGCCTGGAGAATCCCAGGGACGAGGAGCCTGGTGGGCTGCCGTCTGTGGGGTTGCACGGAGTCAGACACGACTGAAGCGACTTAGCAGCAGCAGCAGCCATGCAATTTAATCAGTCATAACAGTCACCTGAGATTTAGGCAGGATCCCGAACAGATGGCAACTGCAAAGGTACAAACACTTGGAGATGCCCTGACCTCATCCTGTTTATTAGAGGCTCGCCTCACTGGTGGAATAAAAAAAAAATGAGAACTTCATTTTACTTAAGGAAAAATAGGGCTCATTCAGAGAGGTTTGACTGATTTGTCTGAGATCAGTCGGCATGTGGGAGTGGAGGCAGGGGAAGAAGGGTTGTAAGGGAAGGAGGAAGATGCCTGGACTGGTTATTTCAATGAGGCATTTGTGGCAGGAAAGAGAGAGGAACACAGAATATTCTAGTCTCTACTTTCCCCTCCATCCACCATCCCCGGTTCTATCTTCTGCCTAGATGGCCTTTCCTTCAAGGCCATCCTCTATCTCTGTACATTAAGAACTGAGCCTCACTCACCCTGTGTACATCCAGCTCGCAAATGGTTTGTCATTGTTTTCTGAACCTTTAAGAGCCCCTCAGCCCCCTTTCTGGAGAAGGCAATGGCACCCCACTCCAGTATTCTTGCCTGGAAAATCCCATGGACAGAGGAGCCTGGTGAGCTGCGGTCGATGGGGTCGCTAAGAGTCAGACACGACTGAGCGACTTCACTTTCGTTTTTCAATTTCATGCATTGGAGAAGGAAATGGCAGCCCACTCCAGTGTTCTTGCCTGGAGAATCCCAGGGACGGGGGAGCCTGGTGGGCTGCCGTCTATGGGGTCGCACAGAGTCGGACACGACTGAAGCGACTTAGCAGCAGCAGCAGCAGCAGCCCCCTTTCAACCTCTGTTGCACATCTCCCACTGCAGTCGTGGTGCCCCTGGTTTCCAGGAAAGGGACCAGTGCTCCGGGCTCCAAGCCCTGAAGTCAGGCAGGGTCCTGCATGTCCTCACAGAGTGGATGCCAGTCTTGCTGCTTCTACCCTAGGTCATGTGTTGGCCAGTTTTCTTACAGTTTCTCATGGGCGTTTACTGTCTCGAATTTGACATGACTCAGCTCACTGGAGAAAAAGTCTGCTTCTCCAGGCTCTCCTTAGCTTTCATCTGGCTGATTTTCCACAGGGCACATAAGCAGCCTGGATCATAGCCACATCAGGCGAAGTTGGGATGCAGCTCCCCCAGAGGGCTCGCAGACTGGCCTGGGATGAACTCTACTTCTTGTTGGTTTTGTTTCCCGGGAGCAGACATAGGAGACGGGCTTGATGGTTTGCAGTGAGCTGCACCAGGGGCACCAGGAAGGCCTGGGATCAGTGCCTGCTTGCTCCGCCCTGGGACCTGGTGCAACTCAGAGGCCCAGTTTCCTCATCATGAAACAGTAGTAACAGTATCTGTTCCGCCTTCACCTTAACAAGGCTGAGATGAAGCTCAAGGAAGACAATACAAGCAGAAATGTTTTGCAAGCTGCAGTGCACTGTAAGGATGAGGGTGCCATCATTATAATGGGGATGCAACTGGCCATAAGACATTACATGTTCATGAGCCCATTCCTGGAGGAAATGTTCAGAGGGGATTACTTCAAATAAGACAAATAGGGAGTGGACAAAGATGAATACACTAATTCTAGAACATTTATGGACCACATGCCCTGGCAAATTCCTCTAGATAGTAGGATCAGGGTGATGAAGGAGTCAAGGTCCTTGCTCTCAGGAAGTTGATTTTTTTTAATAGAGAAGAAAGAAAGAGTGGCTTTATTACTTTGCCAGGCAACTTTGGGGCTTCCCTGGTGGCTCAGAAGATAAAGAATCTGCCTGCAATACAGGAGACCTGGGTTCAAATCCTGGGTCAGAAAGATCCCCTGGAGAAGGGAAAGGGAACTCATTTCAGTATTCTTGCCTGGGAAATCCTATGGACAGGGGAGCCTGGTGGGCTACAGTTCACGGAGTCGAAAAGAGGCAGACACAACTGAGCGATTAACAAACATTTTGGACCTCCCAGGTGGCTCAATGGGTAAAGAATCTGCCTGAAATTCAGGAGCCACAGGAGACATGTGTTCTATCTAGGGGTCAGGAAGATCCCCTTGAGGAGGAAATGGCAACCTACTCTAGTATTCTTGCTTGGAGAATCCCATGGACAGAGGAGCCTAGTGAGCTACAGTTTATGGGGTTGCAGAGTGGGACATGACTGAGCGACTGAGTATAGACAATGGAGGAACATAGTAGGCTAGTGCCTCAAGAACTGTGCCCCCCTCCCTGGTGAATAGGGAGAGGTTATATAGTCAGGCGAGGGTATGTGATAAGGATAAAGGCAGTAACCAGGAAACTGCTTTCTACTAGGAGAGTCAGCAGAGAAAAAACAAGCAAACAAACAGAAAATAAGGTCAATTGTTTTCCCATTGTGGGCACAAGTGGGCTCTTGCCTTCCCCATTTTCCTGTTCCAAGGCTGCAGGAATGCTAGCTGCAAACTCAATGTTAATCCAAGAAGACCCAGAATTAATGAAAGAAAAAAGTTACTTTTTCCAACAGGACAAGATTCATAGTTTCAGACCTGGAACATGTGAAGATAGGTTTGTTCTTTATATTCTTGGCAAAATAACAGCACAATGAAACATTGATGAGCCAAAGATGTTTAGGAATAAGAGATCTGGATAAATGATCTTTCAGTTATAAGTTCAAGCCTTGGGAATCCTTGTCTAAGTCTTAAAAAAAGGAATACAAGCCTGTATCACTTTGAGTTCCTCTCCAGTTTTCCAAATGCAGAACATTGAACCAAACAATTTCAGTTTAAAAATTGTTCATACTTCATCCTTCATAATATTTCACTTCCTCCAGGAGCCTCCCATCACCCATTGAGATGAATACCTGTCTTCTCTGCAGCTCTGGCATCCATTAGTAACTCCAACACAGCATTTAAACAATATCCCACCTATCATCCCTGACTTAATGGTTTGTCCCTCTCCAGAGGAGAAGCAGCCCCAGGCCAGGGCTGTGCTTTATTTGATCTTGAGTCCCCAACACCTAAGAATCATGGAGGATAAACATGACAGATACTCGATTCACGCTTATTCACGAGATCACTTCTCACTGGCCCATTGTGTGTCTATAGCCAGTGTGAATGTGGACACACACTCCAGGACACACTTTGCAAGGTGGTTTATGTTCTGTCTTCACTTGGTCATCAGTGATTCTCTCATAAGGACTTGTGTTTCACCTGGTGTTGCACCAAGAGTTCCTGGTCAGGTGAAGTTTTGAGCCAAATAAAATCTACACTAAAAATGGATAGTTTTGGACTTCCCTTGTGGCCCAGTGGTTGGGAATTCGCCTGCCAATGCAGGGGACACAGGTTCGATCCTTGGTCCAGGAAGATCCCACATGCCGCGGGGCAACTAGCCTCTGCGCCCAGCTACTGAAGCCCACACACCCTAGAGCCCGTGCTCCACAACAAGAGAAGCCACCACAATGAGAAGCCCAAGCACTGCCACAAAGAGTAGCCCCCATCCCCTGCTCACTGCACCTAGACACAGTCCTCACGCTGCAACGAAGACCCAGCACGGCCAGGAAGAAATAATAAAATAGATAATAAAATTTTTAAAAAATAAATAAAATAGATAAGCAAAAAGAAATCTACACTAAAAATGGGTAGTTTCATCTTGATCTAATAATCAATTTATAAGAACTACCCAAAAAAAAGAGGACCCATGACGTCCTGGGGCTGCCACCAGCATAATCCAGACTATGGGAATCTACAGACACAAGACCTAGTTTCATTGACCAAAAAAAAAAATTTTCTTTTTACTCAAATGAACATTTATTCCTTTTCTTAAATAATATTATTTAATATGAAATAGTTTTTGCTATATGCTACCCACTTGCTGAGGATTTAATATGGTTTTGCTGGGGTTTTAAAAATTAATTTAATTGGAGGCTAATTACTTTACAATCCTGTGGTGGTTTTTTTTGCCATACATTGACATGAATCAGCCAAAACTTTCAAAAATTTTGAAAAAATTTTTCAAAAAAAAAAAAAGAGAAGGGCGGGAAGGGAGGGTATCCACGCTAAGAAGCATATCTGTCAATTCATGTAGGAACCTTATATGAATCCTGGTTCACACAAAAACACATTTTAAAAAAACATTATCAAGCAATAGAGGTTATGTGATCACTGACTGGATATCTGATATTAAATGATTATTTTTAGGTGTGATTATGATCCTGTGGTTATATTTTAAGGAGTTGTAATCTCTTCTTATTAGTGGTATATATGGAACTATTTACAGATGAAATGATATATCTAGGAGTTAATTCAAAATAACCTGGAGGAGGGTAGAGAATAGGTAGGCAAGTATGTGGTGGTAGGCAAGTATGAGGCAGGAATGGCTAGATATGTTGTTTCTTTCTACCCTTCTTGCTATCTTTAGGGAAGTCTGAAGATTTCTATTAAAATTTTAAAAATCAGTACTTCATTGAATTTTTGATCTGGCGAATTCTATAGAGCAGGTTCCTCCGTGACAGTGCTGTGCTGGGTGCTGGGCCTCTTGGAGGAGCGGGCAGGCTGCAGGTACCCAGGGCTGGGTGAGTCTTCAGCCCTACGGAGAGATCCTTTAGAGATCCTACCCCGAGATCCTGATTCACGTTTTCCTCAGAGAAGCTCCCAGTTAGCGAGAAATGTGTATCTCAGGCTCTGGGAACCCAAGAAAAGGAAAAGAAATATTTCTTCACTTCTATGAAAAAATGAAAGCCTGGGAAAGGCAGACTGGGAAGAATCTGGGATTTGGAGTCAGAAGATTTGGATTCCCTCCTGATCCCCCAACTAGCATCTGTGCATTTCTCAGTGTCTCAATGTGCTCATCTCTAAAATGGGACTATGACCACCAATATTAAAGAACTGTGCTGAGAGTGAGAGGGGGTCTCCTCTGGGAAGGTGAGAGGCAGTGTAAGAGAATAGGTAGGCAAGTATGTGGTGGTAGGCAAGTATGAGGCAGGAATGGCTAGATATGTTGTTTCTTTCTACCCTTCTTGGTATCTTTAGGGAAGTCTGAAGATTTCTATTAAAATTTTAAAAATCAGTACTTCATTGAATTTTTGATCTGGCGAATTCTATAGAGCAGGTTCCTCCGTGACAGTGCTGTGCTGGGTGCTGGGCCTCTTGGAGGAGCGGGCAGGCTGCAGGTACCCAGGGCTGGGTGAGTCTTCAGCCCTACGGAGAGATCCTTTAGAGATCCTACCCCGAGATCCTGATTCACGTTTTCCTCAGAGAAGCTCCCAGTTAGCGAGAAATGTGTATCTCAGGCTCTGGGAACCCAAGAAAAGGAAAAGAAATATTTCTTCACTTCTATGAAAAAATGAAAGCCTGGGAAAGGCAGACTGGGAAGAATCTGGGATTTGGAGTCAGAAGATTTGGATTCCCTCCTGATCCCCCAACTAGCATCTGTGCATTTCTCAGTGTCTCAGTGTGCTCATCTCTAAAATGGGACTATGACCACCAATATTAAAGAACTGTGCTGAGAGTGAGAGGGGGTCTCCTCTGGGAAGGTGAGAGGCAGTGTAAGGCGGTGGATTAGAGATTTGGAGATCAGAGCCACTGAACGGTGGCTCCATGCTACCATCCACACAGTCAAGTTGTAAATAAATGAAAGCTATCATAATTAATTATTTAGGAAAAAGCAATTTGTTCAAGGCCTCAAAGTGAGTCAGCAGGGCACTACTCAGCAGGAGAATTTGTGCTCTGCCAGTCCTCCTCACTCTCACCCTCTGAGATTCCCTCCTGTCTCTATCTGCGCGGCTGATTCACAGCTGGTCACTATGGGGAGGAAGCGGGCAGGATGGAGAGCAGGAGCAGGGGAATGGTATTCTGACAGCTGGCCTGCCCTCCCTGCGGCGGGCAGGGGCAGTGATGAATCAGCGTTGCCGCTGCCACCTTCAGGACACAAGGCTTCCTCAGCCGAGCCCAGGCATCCAGGATGCTCCGCCCAAGCCTTGTTGTGTGATGGCCACAGACGACCATCCTTTGTGATCCCATCCCCTGCAGCACCCAGCAACCTCACAGGCTTCTCCCAGCCTCTGAGTAGAAGCACTTTTTCCCCAACCGTGTGGGTATTAGGCTAACAAGAGGCACGTGGACGTGTGCGTGTTTGTGCGTATGCGTATATGCATGTCTAAGAGGATGCAAGTGAACCTGTGCCTCAGTGGGGCAATGCGCTGTCCCAGTGCCACGGTGGAAGAAAAGGGGGCAGGACCCCACTGGCACAGGCCCCGCTTTATTTAGAGGTGTGCTCAGCTATGTTTCTGGAGGACCTCCCTGCAGTACTGTTTCCAAGTGGAGTATTCAGTTTGCCCGGAGAAGGCAATGGCACCCCACTCCAGTACTCTTGCCTGGAAAATCCCATGGACGGAGGAGCCTGGTAGGCTGCAGTCCACGGGGTCGCTGAGGGTCGGACACAACTGAGCGACTTCACTTTCACTTTTCACTTTCATTCATTGGAGAAGGAAATGGCAACCCACTCCAGTGTTCTTGCCTGGAGAATCCCAGGGACGGGGGAGCCTGGTGGGCTGCCGTCTATGGAGTCACACAGAGTCGGACACGACTGAAGTGACTTAGCAGCAGCAGCATTCAGTTTGCTGGATATGAGACTTACATTCTGAATCTCATCACCATCTTGCTGTATTCAAAGACAAATCACAAGAGGCAGAGAAGGCAGAAACTCCAGTTCCTTTGTGAGTGACAGTTTCTGTTTAACCAAGGGCCACAGCTGGGCATATGTATTTATGGATAATGTGGAATTCATTGATATATATATATTTTTATCCCTCAATCATTTGTTGTTATTTGAATGTGGTAAATAGTTTCAGCAGAATTACATCATAACCCAATTTTTTTTAATGCATCACTATCATTTTTTAATTTTTTTATTTTCTTAGTTACCCCATCCAGCAGGTATCCAACTTATCCCCCCTTCAGTGAAAGGGCAGAGTCCTAACCACTGGACCACTAGGGAATTCCCAGTACAGTCTTTCTTCTCATTTACAGTGTCTTGAATTTTGCTCTAAGAATCCCTTAGGATTTCTTCAGTTTTGGATAAGAAGACAAATGGAACACAAAACTCATTCTATTATACTTTCAAATAACTATTATAATGAACTACATCAATGACTACGAACAAACAAGTTTTAAATAAAAACAAATAGGTACACCTGAAACAATGTCTAGCCAAACTTCCTTTGTTATGAATCAGCACCTAATCTAACTTTAATTTTGCTAAATAAAAAAAGAGCTTTGTTATCTTATTTCAGGTGTTGAAAAGTCTACAGTTTTGCTCTGCATAATACATTTTCCGAACACAAGCCGTTCACAGTATTTGGCTTTGTCAAAGCAGCTTTGACATTAAAAAGCCCTTAAGTAGTTGTAACATCAGAAATAAAAAGTTAATTTGCCTTTTAAGCATTCCTTATTTCTGCTGCAGTTGTGGGGAAAAAAACAGGGCTCTAGTTCTTTCAAAGCAGCTCTATATGGAGCAAAGGATGAGCACTTGGTAATAAGCAAGTCTGTGTTTGAGTTCTAACCAGTAAGCAGCTGTGTTTCTTATGAGCAGGTCAGTTTCCCCTCTCTGGGCCTCCATTTCTTTATCTGAAAAATAAAGGTGTGGTTTGGGTGTCATTTCCAGCTTGTTGGACTTTCACAGTAAAGCATAACGATCAGGAGGTATTATGTGAAAGCTGAGGATCAGAATCCTAAGATCAGGCATCAGGAAATGATGGGCCATGGTCAAATCCAGCCTGCTGCCCACTTTTATACAACCCCCCAGCTAAGTATTAACATTTTTCAATGGTTGAACAAAATCAAAAGGAGAAGAATATTTTGTGACAAGTGAAAATGACATGAAATTCAAATTTCAGTGCCCATAAATAAACTTGTATCAGAACACAGCCACCTCATTTGTTTACATATGTCTGTCTGCTTTCACATTACAAAGGCAAAGCTTAGTAGTTGCCACAGAGACCATGTGGCCAGCAAAACCTAAAATATTTACTCTCTGGCTCTTTACAAAGTTTGCTGACCCTTACTATAGTTCAGTATGGCTCCAACTTTAAGGTACATACTTAGAGATCACCTAGGGATCTTATTAAAATGTAGATTCTGATTTAATGAGTTGGGGTGGAGCTCAGATTCTGCATTTCTAGCAAGTTCCTGGGTCATGCCAAAGCCACTGGTCTGGGGACCACATTTTGTGCGGCAAAGCTCAGCTCTATTAGACAAATCTGGTTGCGCCGTGGACTTGCTTAACATCTTTTGGTGCCTTTCCAGAGCCTTTGAATTAACTCAGACTCTTACTACAATGTGAATTTTGCCCATCTGTCCAGCTTCGGTGGTCCCAGTGCCTCTCACGCACATACCAGGAAACACACTCCATGTCTGAATACCTGTGCCCGCTGCTCCCTGGTGCCCACCTTTCTCATCCACATGCCTGTGCACACACTGATCTCTTCACCTGTAACATCCTCTTCTCTCCTCATCCCTCCACCTTCTGTCCTTCAGCTCTGGAAGGCGCCTTCCCAGATTCCCTGAGGCTGAGCTAAGTGGTTCTTTAGTGTGATCCCTGAGTCTCCACCTCATTCTCCTCTTTGAAGCCTGAATCACATGGCCTCTGACACTGACATCCTTAAAGCAGAAGTCATTCTGTTGGGACTTTCCTGGTGGTCTAAGGCCCGGTGCAGAGAGCCTGGGTTCAATCCCTGATCAGAGAACTAGATCTCCCATGCCACAACTAAATAGTGCTCATGCCACAACTAAAAGATTCCGTGTGCTGTAACCACGACCTGGTGCAACCAAATAAATATGCAAATAAAAAGAGATATTCAAAACTAGATAAGTAGTTTTGCTTGTTCCTAGATGCCCACTGACCAAACACAGTTCTTGGTACCTGGGCAGGGGTATCACGCGTGTTATTTGAAATGAGACAAATGAATTGCTCAGGATCACGCAGGCCATCATGTGAAAAGTTGGGACTACAGCCCATACCTTCAGAATCCTGGTGTGTGTTTTCTTTTCCCTGAGCTGTGACTTAGAAATGGATGGAGGGACTTAGTCTCACGGCATTTCAAACAGAAGGAAATCCTGCCTGTGCTCTGAGACTCTTCGAGGTTTGGGAATAGCAGCCCCTTTCCACAGCTGCCACTTTGTGGAGGACAGAGAACTTCTAAGCCCGGGGCAGAGCCTGAAGACACAGCTTGTAGCCTCTCTGGGGCAGGTCCCAGGAGCAGTATTGGCAGAATCACCACCCCTTACAGTGAGTCAGTTATCCTGGCACTGCCCCGTGCAAAGCTCTGATAAGTGGGGAGTGAAAGGCCTGGAAAAGAGATACAGCCATCACCACCTTCTCTCTCTGAGGCTGCGTGCATTTCCCTTCTCATTTCTTATGGCTTCTATCTCCTTATTAGCCACCCACACTCAGAGGCAGGTAGATCAGACAGTCAGATGTAGGCTGAATGCAACTATAAGGGGAAGAAGGGTAGCGAGGATGATCCCCTCTTGTCAGCCCAGGCTGGGGGAGGGGGGTATGGAGGAGAGAGTGTGTAGAGGGAGCTATAGATTACCCTGTAATGTGCCTCCACCTGCTCTACACACATCCTCCCCACCTCTCCTTCTCCCCAAATTCCTAGCATTAAACTCACTGAGGCACTCTCTCCAGAAGGTCACTGATAGCTGTTGCAATGGGCTAGATGGAATGTGTCCTCATGCCAGCCCTGCAAATTCATCTGTTGAGTCCCTAGCCTCCAGTATGATGGTATTTGGAGATGGGGCCTTTGGGAGGGAATGAGGGTCAGATAAGGTCATGAGGTGAAGCACAGACCTGACAGGAGTAGTTTCCTTATAAGAAGAGAGAGCCAGAGAGCTCCAGGTCCCTCTCTTCATCCCAAGCACCCACCCAGCAAAGGCCATGTGAAGATACAGGGAGAAGGTGGTCCTCTGCAAAAATTCCTAGCATTAAACTCACTGAGGCACTCTCTCCAGAAGGTCACTGATAGCTGTTGCAATGGGCTGGATGGAATGTGTCCTCATGCCAGCCCTGCAAATTCATCTGTTGAGTCCCTAGCCTCCAGCATGATGGTATTTGGAGATGGGGCCTTTGGGAGGGAATGAGGGTCAGATAAGGTCATGAGGTGAAGCACAGATCTGACAGGAGTAGTTTCCTTATAAGAAGAGAGAGCCAGAGAGCTCCAGGTCCCTCTCTTCATCCCAAGCACCCACCCAGCAAAGGCCATGTGAAGATACAGGGAGAAGGTGGTCCTCTGCAAGTCAGGAAGGGCACTCTCACAAGAACCCTAAACCTGCTAGACCTGGACCTTGGACTTCCGGCCTCCAAAGTCTAAGAAAGCATGTAGTTTAGGCCCCTCAGTCTGTGTTACTTCGTGTGTAAGTGTGTGTGTGTGTGTGGTGTGTGTATGTAGGGTTTCCCAGATGGCTCAGTGGTAAAGACTCTGCCTCCCAATCAAAGAGATGCAGGAGACCTCAGTTCAATCCCTGGGTCGGGAAGATCCCCTGGAGGAAATGGCAACCTACTCCAGCAGTCTTGCCTTAAAAAAAAAAAAAATATATATATATATATATATATCTCTCCCATAGACAGAGGAGCCTGATCAGCTACAGTCTATGGGGTCTCAAAGAGTCAGACACTACTGAGCAGCTGAGCACTCACGCATATATATATAATTAAATTTTATTGGAGTATAGTTGATTTACAATGTTGTGTTAGTTTCTGCTGTAAAGCAAAGTGTATCAGTTATACATATACATTCACTTTTTTTTTAGATTCTTCTCCCATATAGGTCATTATAGAGTATTGAGTAGAGTTCTCTGTGCTATGGAGTAGGTCCTTATTAGTTAACTATGTTATATATGTCAATCCCAATCTCTCAATTTATCCCTCCCTGCTACGGTACTTTCTTAAGTGCAGCTCAAACAGACTAAGACAGCAGCCGTCTTTCACAGATAAACTGATCAATATCAGTTTCCTCCAGTGAACCTTTATTCAGCTCAGGAAGGCAGGGACAATTCTGGTTTTGCTTGCCACTGTCTCCCTAGCACCCAGCACAGGGCATAAGAATAACAAATGTTAATAAAGAAACGAATGAATGAACTGAATTCCTGCCATGTACTAGGCACCATGCAAAGTGCTAGAGATATAAAAAACCAGGGCACTATCACCCCAAGGAGACACAGTCTAGCCTGGGAGACTAATGTAAACCAACCATGATGATGTGATAGGAAAAGCACTCTCACAGAGATGTGGGTTGGGGCACATCTAATGTGCTGAGGAAAGAATGTGTAGAGAGAGCTATAGATCACACACACACATTCTGCTTTGATATGAGAGTAGACAGGTGGGTGGAGGAATGAGAAACAGGTGATACAATCTTTTGATAAACTGTCACAAAAGAGAGTATACTTGAAGAGACTGCATACAATTGCACCTTAGAGAAAAATGCACCCAAGAAGAAGACATCTGTTGATCTGTCAATTCATTAACAAATTTGAGCAAGACCCAGCGGTTTCGAAAATGCATGAACTTAAGTGGTCAATGAGAGCTGAGTGGTCAGAGAGGAAGGTTGGGGGAGAGAAGGGTCAAGAAAGGCAGTAGCCAGGGAGTGATCAACTCCTGACTGACACTGATACCCAGAAACACTGAAGGGAAAGAAACAAGAGTCATTTCAACAGTGGCGCAATGCTGGACTGTTGTTATCTTGGAACTCAAGAAATGAAATCTTCAAAGGGCTGTTAGGTGAGGTAGAAAGGCATAAGGCTTTGAAGTCAGATGAATTCGGGGATGTTGCTGCAGTCAGGTACCAGTTGGATAATTTTAAAAAATTAATCTGTCTCACTTTCCTCACTTGTAAAATGGAAATACTACTTACAAATCTCCTCTGGATTAAACAAAGAGTAAAGTAAACAACAAACAGTAGGTTCACAACAGAGGTAAGCTGTCACCAGCTATCTGTCTCTTTGTCCCTAAGAAACTCCAGAGGGACTTCCCTGGTGGTCCAGTGGTTAAGAACCCGCCTTCCAATGCAGGGAACGCAGGTTCAATCCCTGGTCAGGGATCTTAATCCCACATGCTGTGGGGCAACATAGCCTTCGAGCCACAATCACTGAGCCTGAGTGCCCTTGAGCCCTTCTACCACAATTAAAGAAAGCAAAGACCCAGCGCAACCCCCAAAAAATTATTTTTAAAAAAAGCAGCAGCAGCTCCAAACACTCTACGATTTCAAGATGGGCCACTGAAAGCTTGGAGGAAGCACGGCGGCAGCACAATGAACCTCCTTGATGATTATCTGTTCCCTCCATACCTCCCTCCTTCCTAATCTCAGGGATTCAGAAGGTCAGGAGCCCATCCTCTTTGTCTCTGGGGCCCACGGATCTACACAGTGCTTGGCTTATCGGAGGTCCTTGAAACGCAATTGCACAGATGTGCAAAGCGGACGCCGACCATCTTTACTATAGTCACAAGACAGATGGACAGTGGAGTCAGTTCTAGAACTCTGACCTCACAGTCCATTGATTTTTTGCGACCACTTGGTGTCAGCCCAAACAGAACAAAGACTCTGATCTCATCCAGGGGCGTACGCATTCCTTTCCAAATGCGCACCAAACGGGAACTGCCACCCGACACAGAGCATCCCATGTCCCCATCCTCCCTCTCAGCAGCGGCATCCACACTTTGCATGGAGAAGCAGACACAACACTCGAAACGGCTCTTAAAACACTTTCCTGCTATGTGGTCTATAAACACAGGAAACGGCAGCTGGCTGGGTTGCGGGTAACATTTATTTGCCAGTCAGGGTGCTAGAGCTCTGTGTGTGAGTTTCAAGCAGTGATCCAGGAATGAAAATAAACCAGTAAAGCAGAAACTGAGGTGTCCTGATTGTGGTTCTAATGGAAAAACTCAGGTTGGGAACCCAGCTCTGCCATTTAAATGCATGTTAGATAACCTTCTGAGCTCCCATTTTCTCATTTGTCAACAGGTCTATTAATAATAGGCTTTCAGTGAAGAGTGACTTAGTGTTTGCAGGAGCTGAGGCTAGTGACTGGCACATAAAGGAGGATTAAAAATCGTATTCACCATCATGTTCCTTGATGTTTATCCAAAGCAGTTGAAAACTCTGTCCACACAGAAATCTGCACACAGAGGTTTACAGCAGTTTAGTCATAATTGCCAAAAACTGGAAGCCATCAAAATATTCTTTGTTAAGTAAGTGGATAAATAAACTGTGGTACATCCAGGCAATGGAATGTTATTCAGGGCTAAAGGGAATGAAGCCGTGAAGACATGAAGGAACATTAAATACATGCACGCATGCATGTTCAGTCATACCTGATTCTTTCGCGACCCTCAGAACTATAGCCTGCCAGGCTCCTCTTTCCACGTAATTTTTCAGGCAAGAATACTGGAGTGGGTTGTCATTTCCTCATCCAGGAGATCTTTCCCACCCAGGAATCGAACCGGTGTCTCCTGCATCTCCTACATTGGCAGGGGGATTCTTTTACCACTGCACCACTTGGGAAGCCCCCATTAAACACATGTTAGTAAGTATAAGAGAAGCCAATCTGAAAAGGCTGCATATTGTCTGATTCCAACCAGATGACATTAGGGAAAAGGCAAAACTACGGAGACAGTAAAAGATCAGAGGTTTCCAGAGGCTGTAGGGGACAGAGAGATAGATAAGCAGCAAGTGGATCACAGAGGATTTTTAGGGCAGTGAAAATCCTCTGCAGGCTACTACAATGATGGACAGTTGTCTTTATACATTTCTCCAAACCCGTAGAACATTCAACACCAAGAGTGAACTTGAAGGTAGACTACAAGCTCCGGGCAATTATAATGTGTTGATGCAGGTTCATCAACTGTAACAAATGTCCCACTCTGGTGAGTGACATTGATTAGGGGGGAGGTTGTGCACTGTAGGGGCAGTGAGCAGATGGGAAATCTCTGTTCCTTCCATTCAATTTCTTATATTTATTTTTATTTATGTATGTACTTGGCTGAGCCGGGTCTTAGTTGTGGCACTTGGGATCTTCAATCTTCATTGCAGCATACGAGATCTATAGTTGTGGTGTGTGGGAGCTAGTTCCCCGACCAGGGATTGAATCTGGGCCCCCTGCACCGAGAGCAGAGTCTCAGCCACTGGACCACCAGGGAAGTCGCTCTTCCTCTTGATTTTACTATGAACCTAAAACCACTCTAAATAAAGCTTAAGAAAAGTGTATGTAATTCCAACACTTTTGAGGACCTAATACAATATTCACTTGACAATATCCAGAGCTTTGGAAGAACTAAGGACCTTCCAAGTAGAGATATTCTCTTGCTCCTGTGCGATTCCTCCAAAACACCATTCACATATCTCTGCATTTCTAGGCACGTAGCAGAGTGCAACATACTTATTTGATGACTTCTTCTTCATTAGCAGACTGAAAGCACCAAGGTAGCCCAAGGTCATTTCTTATTAGTATTTGTTTCTTTTGACCCTGGCACCATGCAGGCCCAATAAATGTGTGTTGAAACACACACACACACACACACACAAGCACAAAGAACCCTATTAAAAGAAAATCAGTGGAAGGAGGAGAGAATCCTGAACCCTTGACATATGGCTCTAAAACAGTGCTTAGTATTCTGCAGGAGTTTAGCAGTGAGCTGAGAAAGGCTAACGGGACATGATAGCACTTCCTCCTTTATCATAACCTTCTTTTTCTTTTAAAGAAGCAAACTCCCTCTGCAACAGAAGCAATTCCAGAGCGAAGAGGACCAAACAAGGAAACAGCCTTGGATTCTTCAGCAAAAAAAGTGTTGCAATATACATTCTCTCCATCACCAGAAACTGTAGTGAAAACAGGAAGAGGATCAGCCTTTCTGGAATTTTCTCTTGTAAGGAGTGAAAAGGCTGACCTAAAGCTATTCCATTTACTGCTGAAAACTCCAGTCTCCCAAATCTAAGAAACTCAAAGCCACTTCACTTCCTTTCTCCCCAGCTTAACAGTTCTTTCTCTTCTTTCTTACAGCTGCTGTTCTGTCCTGGCGAGATTACACTGGACTCATCTGTCATGTCCTTTGCTGCATCTTGCTTGCTACTGCTTCTCTCAGCCTCTGCCCATCTCCACATCCCAAAACGCCCATCAGTGGGTACCACTTGCCCAGCAAGTGAGTGTCAAGGCTCACCCCCTGAGGTCTGTGCTCCGCTCCCTCAGTTCATCCATGCATGTTCCTTCAGTCCTGTTGTGAGGATAAGCCATGCTTAACTAACCCTGGAGGGACTGCTCCAAAAGATGATGCCTGGGAGTCGGATGCTCATAGGATCCCAGAGACTTCACATCGAGACACTTTAAAGACAGCAGGCTTAGAAGGAAGGTCTATACACCCTGCTGGGGGATTCCTCCAACCGCCTTCCTCCACCTTGGCTGTTCAATACCTCGGGGAGTCAGTGAGGTGCCTCTGGGGTCCTTCTATCTTCATGCTCTTGGTTCTGGGACCACCCTGTTACACTCTTTAATAGCTTTGTGTGTATTTCAGTTCCGTGAGCTTCATTATTTTTTCATATTTTAAATAGGAGAAGCTATCTGTTAACTGCTGGAGCTGTGAAGAGAATCACACATGTGAAAGCACCCATCCAAAAGCTTATAAAGGACCCCTTGGATTCCATACTCTCCCCAACAGACCTCAGATCCTACGCAGGTCCACCTCACCCCCCAGGGACTTCAGACCCATTCTTAACACCAACTTAGAAGCTTTGAGTCCTTCTGAGGAGGCTGATATGGAAGCTTATTTACAATCAATCCCAACCAGAGAGAGAAGGCACTGCCTTGGGTGGCAGAGCATACCGGACTTGGGTCTCTGGTTTGCAAAAGTTGTTTTCTTGGTGAATTGAAGTCAGCGCCTCCCCCTGCCCCTGCCAGCAACTCTAGCCACCCACTGAAGTCCCCAACACAAGCACCCTCTTCTCATATGACAGCCCTCCAGAAATCTTCCCTCCTTCACTATCTTACCACATTATATCAAAGTCATCTGCTTGAGTCTGTCCTCCCCAAGAGCTCGGGAGCCCTCTGTGGTCAGGACTAGGGTCTTACCCATCTTTTAATCTCCAGCACCCAGCACAAATCCCGGATGCCCAGCGTAAAGTCATCGCTCAGTAAATTTTGGTGAATTAATAGCATTCACTTTCTGCCCTGTCTCAGCATCTTCCTTATCCCTGCAGGTCTTCTTCTGACTAAGTATATTTAGCCCCCACGCTACCTGCTTCCCAGGCCAACCCAGATAGCCATGATATAGAAAAGATAAACAACACGGTCCTACTGTATATATGGTACAGGGAACTATATTCGATATCCTGGGACAAACCATCATAGAAAAGAATATAGCAATAAAAAAGAATGTATATATGTGCAAGAATATAGCAACTAAAAAGAATGTATATATGTGCATAACTGAGTCACTCTGCTGTACGGCAGAAACTAACACAACACTGTAAATCAGCTATACGTCAATAAAAAACAAATTCAAAAGGAAAAACAGTAGCTCGTTCACCAGCCTGCAATAGAGGGAAAGGAGACATAAATAAGAAATTCACTGAGATTTCCCCTTATCCTCCGCATCGTTCCAAGCCCGCTGTCTAGCAAACAGTAGCCTTCTTTGTTTGCTCAAGGTCCCCAGAGAGTCATTCCCTTCTAAAGTCTTCACCAGTCACATATGAGATTGGCCATCTTGCCGAACTGGCTTTACTGGTGTCCAGTCATGCTGTTTCTGCCCCATGTCCCCTTCCTACTGGCCAGCAGGGCGGGCAGCCGCAGGCCTAAGAGGACAACCATACCTGCCACCTCCCTGACAAGCCTTGATGGATGAAGTGACATCCAGGTTGCTGCTCGAAGCAGCCAGACAGCAAAGGGGGTACGGCTGTCTGTCCAGCCATCAGTTGTGAGCCTGTGATCTCACATTCCAAGGGAGATAAGAACTTGCAATGTTCTGATGTGCAGAGTTGCCGCAGGTCTGCATGAGGTCTAAGGTTCCTACGAGGCTCCTCCTGATGGATCGGTTGATTCTCCAGGCCTACTTACAAGCGGACTCCTCTGACATCCCCTGCCATCCTTCCCACCCTGCTGACATGTCAGGGGTCATCTCGATGAGGGGAGCTGCTCTGTGGAGTTGTGAAGCCAGGAAGAAGGCAGGAGAGGTTAGGAGAAGAGCCATTCCACATTCCTCAGCAAGCTCCTTCCTCTCCCTGAGAACTTCACCCAGTGGAACGAAGGCTATTTAAATTATCCCAATGAAGATGCCGGGGAGCAAACTTGGAAATGGACTTTCACCAAAAATTTAGGTCGGCTTATTACCTTACCCCTGGAGTCCCCTCATGCCCCCCACACAACACCCTGACTCCAGAGTTCAGGTGGCACTAGTGGCAAAGAATCTGCTTGCAATGCAGTAGACATTAGAGACTTGGGTTCAATCCCTGGGTCCAGAAGATCCCCTGGAGGAGGAAGTAACAACTGACACCAGTATTCTTGCCTGGAGAATCCCATAGACCGGGGAGTCTGGCGGGCTGGCTACAGTCTATGGGGTCACAAAGAGTTGGACAGGACTGAGTGACTGTGCACGTTGGTTGGTTGGTTTATTAACTTACCCCTGGAGTACCCTTGTGCCTCCTACACTACACAGCCTTTGGTTCTAGAGCTGCTGAGCTTAACCAATGTACCTACCATTTACTATGCACTCTTTTCTATGTATTATTATCTCATTTAATCACTATAACCACCCCTTGAGGCAGGTCTCATTATCCCTATTTAATAAATGAGAAAACTGAGGCTTAGAGGAGTGTAGTATCTTGCTCAAAGTGCAGTAGGAATTCAAATGTATGTTGCTTTGACCACAAACTCAAGTACAAAGCAAACCACTCTGCACTCTGTCCGAGCAGCCCTGCTAGGGGGCCACAGGAATAGGAGTAGGCTTCCTGTTTCCACTTGGAGGTTCAATTGGCAGCAACCTATGGTGGCTGGGAGAGGTGGATGTCAAGTAACTGTAATTCTTGAGGACAGTCCTGTCTTCTCAATTTGGAACCAAGATGAATAGTACACACACACACACACACACACACACACACACAGAAACACACACACACACTTTCAGAAAGCGTGATAACAGCATTGCAACTCCAGATCACATTTCTACACAGTCAACCACATTGCAGTTCCTCGGGGCCCCAACCCAACCAAGGGGCAAGGCAGGTTGCCCTCTCGACCCTAGTTTTGTGTAATCTACCAATGGCACACTGCTTCTTCGGACCTCGTTTCCTCCTGCAATTCATTGACTCTTACTATACATCAGTTACATGTCAATTCTGTGGGGGCTGGTTAAGAAATCACACTAAGTCAGACTGCCTGGAGTTTTGATCCAAGTTAAGTTCTACTACTTGCTAGTTGTATGATCTTGGGCAACTTTAAAAACAAAACAACAAAAAAACCCTCTGTGCCTGAGTTTTCTCATCTGTAACAAGGGAATAATAATAGCTCCCATCTCAGGGCTGTTATGAGGAATAAACAAAATAACCCATGCGTCACCTGTTAAAAATGTTGTCTGTACACAGTAGGGCTTCCCTGATGGCTCAGTGGTAAAGAATCCACCTCTCAATGCAGGAGACATGACTTTGATCCCTGGACTGGGAAGAGTCCCTGGAGAAGGAAATGGCAACCCACTCCAGTATACTTGCCTGGAAAATCCCAAGGATAGAGGAGCCTGATGGGCTATAGTCAAAGGGGTCGCAAAAGAGTTGGACACAACTTAGTGACTAAACAATGACAACACAAATGTGCACAGCAGGCACTCAGCAAAAGTTAGCTATAAATATTTGGTGCATGGATTGGGAACAGTGAGGGTGATGAGACAGCAGATGAGGAGTGAACAATAGTAACTGCAGGTGAGGAGAGCCAAGCAGACCTCTGCTCTGTGAGAAACAGCATGAACCAAGGACACACACAAAGTGCTTACACATGTGCCTGCCATGGTCGATAAAGACGCTCATGTCCTCATCTCCAGACCTTGCACAGCAAAAAGGACTTCACAGAAGAAGCAGCCAAGGATCTTGAGCTGGAAAGATGTACTCATAATGGTCTTGTAAGGGAAAGAGAGAGGGAGAAAGAGACCAATGGGAGATGAGGACAGAAGCACAAGCTGGGGTGATGCATTTTGAAAATGGAGGAAGTGGCCACAAGCCAAGGAATGCAGGTGGATCCAGAAGCTGGAAACATCCAGAAACATTCTCTCCTAGAGCTTCCAGAAAGAATGCATCTCTCTGGAAATCTTGAGTTGAGCCCATACTGTTCTGTCGGGACTTCTGCCGTCCACACTTTAAGAGAATAAATTTGTGTTATTTTGAGCAAACTGAACTTGTTAAAGCAGCAATAGGAAACTACTATACATGTCTTTGGTCACACGTGCTTTACTTCACAAAATCCCTTATTTTCACAAAAGACACTTTCGAACTCATTACGATTCGTGTCCCTGCTTCCTAAAAAAAGGTGAAGTGAAAACTCAAGTTTCCAGAAGGAAGTGTTTACTTTGATGGAACCAGCCTCTCAAAGGGCTTCTCAGGTTCCCCACTGTGAATTAGCTTCTCTGGGAGAAGGGAGCTTGGTTAGTGAAGATTAGAACAACCTACCAGAAGTCACACAAAACCAACAGGTCACAGACTTTCTGGAAAAGCCTCAAAGTACCAGGACCCAACCATTGATAACAAATAGTAATATCGCTTTACATGCGCCTGCCTTTTTGTGGTTTTTATTACATTTATATACATTGCTTTATTTTGATTCATCCAACGTATAAAAATAATCTGTTCGAAAACCACATTCTCGGGACTTTCCTGGCGGTCTGGTGGTTAAGACTCCAGGCTGCCAATGCAGGGGGTGTGGGTTTGATCCTTGGCTGGGCAACTAAGATCCCTCCTGCCTCAAGGTATGGCCAAAAGTACAAAAAAAAAAAAAAAATTAAAAGCCACATTCTCAGAAAGTAACAGATTCAGAATGTGAGCTAGATCTTTTGTCTCTAAAGCCAATTTTCTTTCCCCCAGAGAAGAATACCCCTCATGGGTGGGTGACTGATTCAACAAAGGATCCCCTCCAACACCTACAATGCTCCTGGTGTGACACTTCCTCACCCACCCACCCA
>SJYT01042521.1:112123-139810 GCA_006410635.1 Cephalophus harveyi
GCTCCTGGTGTGACACTTCCTCACCCACCCACCCCACCCTGCATCTCAGAGGTCACCATGCCAACTGGCCTCTCCACAGATCAGCTTCCTCTTCTACGAGCTGAGATGCAAACAAAAATCAGGAAGAAGAAGGGGAGTGAAAGGGAAAGAAAAAAACCAACACAGTATATGAAAAGGCTAATCCAGACAGCAGACCAATCCATTCCTTCAGAAAACAGAGCCAAAACCTTGTCAGAAATTGATTTCTTAGAGGCAGAGCCTGGACTCAGAGAGCTAACCCGATGTAAAAAAAGGAAACCGTGGTCAGACTGAGAGGCCTCAGCTCTGCTCTGGCCACAAGCCAGATATGGGTCTTGAAAAAGTCACTTCATTTGCTCGTCTCATTTGACACTATGTAAAACGTGGGAGCCGGAAAAGATAATCTTTACTAGCAATTCCAACTAGACACTTCTGAGCGTCTGCCTCTGCAGGTTTTTTTTACAAGTAGAAATACTCTATTTTGTAAGAGGTATTCGAGTCATTCTCAACCAAAGTCAGGAACTTTATCTGAGCTTCTTCACTCTGATGCAAAACCTTTCTTCTGTCATAGGTGACTCTCAAGTCAGGAGCAAATGATTGCTACTATGCAGCTAAATATTAGGAACTGTCTCAGTTATGAATAATAACTAACATTTCTTGAGCACCTGTCTCTATCTACATCTTTCACAAAGGATATTGTTTATCTTCCTTCTTCAACATCCTCTTGTAAGTCATGAAGAACCATCACTCGGCAAATCACCTAAATTTAAAAACTACAGGGACTCCCCTGGTGGTCCAGGAGCTAAGACTCGGCACTCTCCATGCAGGGAGCCCAGGGTTTTATCCCTGGTCAGGGAACTAGATCCCACATGCCTCAACTAAAACTCCACATGCCACAATGAAGATTGAAGATCCCGTGTGCTACATCTAAGACCTAGTACAGCGAAATAAATATATGTTTTTAATTAAAAAAAAAATAAAACTATATATTGTGCTTACATCTTCTGGGTCTGTCAGCTCTTAGAAATTCAATTCCCAGAAACATACAACCTACCATGAAAAATACAACTCCTTTTTTGGGAAGTAAATCTACTTTATCCAACCTTGATTCAAATTCCCTCCTCCCCATTCAAAATCTTCTGCTATTTCCTCCTCCATCTTCTTTCCTCTATCATTTCCTTCTAAATCACCCTTCACCCATCCAGATTCCAAACCTCCCTACTCATCTCCAGCTTGTTGGTGTACAACAGACACCAACTTGAGTTGGTGTACTTGAGTACAGACAGACCCAAGTATGCAGAACAAATTGCAAGGACTTAGAAGACTGGAGAAAACCTTCTCTCGGGGACACAGAGGATGGTCCAGCCCCTGACCAACAGCCACCTCCTGAATCTTGAGGTCTTAAAGACAGAGCATGGATCCACAGCATTCCTTCACATGAGCTCTTCCTGATGGAGAGGTGGTGGCGGCAGTGACTTACCAGAGAGAGGAAATGATAGAAAACAAGCTTAGCACATGGCAAGCTGAGATCTCAGCTTCTTGAGATATAAAACAGGAGGAACTGAGACAGTTTCTCAATGCTTTATCCATGGTGCTTAATGCATTGCCTGCACATAGCAAGGATGGGGGAAGATTTGTTGAACTGAAAAAACAAGGGTCAGGACTTCCATGGTGGTGCAGAGCATGGGATCCACCTGCCAATGCAGGAGACATGGGTTCGATCCCTGGTCTGGGAAGATTCCACATGCTGCAGAGCAACTAAGCTTGTGCACCACAACTACTGAGCCTGTGTGCTGTAACTACTGAAACCTGATCACCTGGAGCCTGTGCTCCTCAAAAAAAGAAGCCACTGCAATGAGAAACCCATGCACCACAACGAAGAGAGTCCCTGCTCACTGAAACCAGAGAAAACCCTCACAAAGCAACGAAGACCTACAGCAGCCGATTAATAAGTANGCTTGTGTGCCACAACTACTGAGCCTGTGTGCTGTAACTACTGAAACCTGATCACCTGGAGCCTGTGCTCCTCAAAAAAAGAAGCCACTGCAATGAGAAACCCATGCACCACAACGAAGAGAGTCCCTGCTCACTGAAACCAGAGAAAACCCTCACAAAGCAACGAAGACCTACAGCAGCCGATTAATAAGTAAATGAAGGGTCACACCAGCAAGGATAATCAGGTGACTTGAGCCTGGTCTCCAGTGAGAACAAGTAAGCTCCGAAGTTTGGTACTGAGGTAGGGATGGGAGGAGGGGAGGTAGAATCTATAAGTGGAACTTAGCAGTGGGGGAATTCTAAAGGGCAGATGATTCTTACATCAGAAATCCCAGATCATCTGTCTATTCAGTCAGCTCTGTCAGCGGTCTCAGTTTCAGAGAACAGATTCCAGCTCTCTGTGGAAAGAGCTGTCAAAAGAGCTAGGCAGCATCTCAGGGTCCTGGTCGTGGAGTCTGGGGAAGCTGAAGGGAATTACCAGACACCCTACAGAGAGTTTTAGAATCCTCTGAGAACATCTCATTCACAACCCACTGCATTCACTTCCAAAGTGATTTTTACTCACTTTGGAAACACAAAGGGAAAGAAACATCTGGTTGACCTAAATCTTTTATGTGAAATTCTCTTTCCTTATCTTCTTCCAGGACATCTCTGTTTTTTCCTGCCCCTTGAACCATGCCTCTTAGACTCCTTCACCTCTTTTTTTCTTTCCTCTACCCAAAAATTGGTGCCCCAGAATTCTACCCATGGAGGTTGATTTCTTTCCTTTTCTTTTTATTTGTTTTTAATTGAAGGATAATTACTTTACAATATTGTGTTGGCTTCTGCCATACATCAACACGAATCAGCCAGAGGTATACATATGTCCCCTCCCTATTGAACCTCCCTCCCACCCCACTTTCGTTTTCTTTATACCCTGCCTGGTTCATTACACCTACTCCCACACCTTCTACTATCATAAATATCCAAATTTAGCCATAACCACTCCTCTGAGCTCCAGAGTCCCATCTCCAGCTGCACCTGTACCTGTATGTCTGTAATACCTAAAACATGTCTCAAGTCAAATTCGTTGCCTCATCCTCTAAACCAGCGGTCCCCAACCTTCAGGATCTAATGCCTGATGATCTGAGGTAGAGCTGATATAAGAATAATAGAAATAAAGCGCACAATAAATGTAATGTGCTTGAATCATCCCAAAATCATCCCTCCTCCCTATTCATAGAAAAATGAATTCATGTTTTCCATGAAACCGGTCCCTGGTGCAAAAAGGTTGTGGACCCCTGCTCTTTATCTATCTTCCATATGTTCTATCTCAATTCATAACGTTTCCGCCTCTCTAGTTTCCCAAGCCCGAAATCTTGAGTTACACTTGTGCTCCCCTACTCTTCACACCCCACAGATCATAAATCCTGTCACTTCAATTTCAAGAACCTGTCTAGCATCTGGCTCTTAATGTATTTTAATCCAAGTCCTATTACAACCACCTTCTAACTGGCTTCCGTGGCTAGTTTTCCTCTGCACCGTTCCACTTTATACTGACTTCTCTGCCTTCAAATGTTATTTCCCATAATCTCTAGGAAACAATCTGGCTCCAATAATTTGTCCACGCTCATCTCTCATGACTTCTTTTCTATCTCCTTTTCATCAGTCTGCAGCCCCCATGTGCCTTACGCTCTGAATTTCACGCTGTTCTCTCTCAGAATGCTCTTCCCTCTTTTGCACCTAAAGAATCTGCATTCATTCTTTAAGTTCTGCCTTAACTGTCACCTCCTCTGCTTTCCTCAACCTTCTCAAGTTACACTAATTGTTTTCTCTGTGGTCCCACAGAGCTTCTTTCCAAACCTCTAATATGGCACTAATTGCATTATTAAATCATGTTTATGGTTTATATGGGCTTCCCAGGTGGTGCTAGTGGTAAAGAACCTGCCTGCCAATGCAGGAGGCATAAGACACATGGGTTCGATCCCTAGGTCGAAAAGATCCCCTGGCGGAGGACATGACAACCCACTCCAGTATTCTTTCCTGGAAAATCCCATGGACAGAAGAGTCTGGTGGGCCACGGTCCATGGGGTTGCAAAGAGTCGAACACCACTGAGTGACGGAGCAGCACAGCAGAAGCCACGTAAATGCCCAGGGGAAGGATGAATAAAGGAATGCCAGATAAAAAGCTGGGCTCAACTAATGGGCCAACTGTTTCCTTTCATAGTCAGGATTTTTTCTTTTCCTTCTAAGCTAAACAGTAACAAGTTACTCACTCAGCTAGGGGAAGGGGGTGGTGNGGAGCAGCACAGCAGAAGCCACGCAAATGCCCAGGGGAAGGATGAATAAAGGAATGCCAGATAAAAAGCTGGGCTCAACTAATGGGCCAACTGTTTCCTTTCATAGTCAGGATTTTTTCTTTTCCTTCTAAGCTAAACAGTAACAAGTTACTCACTCAGCTAGGGGAAGGGGGTGGTGGCAAGATGACAGCTAATTTAAACTAAAATCTGCCTCTATCTTCATTTGCAGTGTAATATGAAATCATTTGAACTGTCTGCTGATCTCCCTGACTCCGACCTCTCAAACCAAAGCAAAGCATTCAGTTCAGTTCAGTCGCTCAGTCGTGTCCGACCCTTTGAGACCCCGTGGACTGTAACCTACTAGGCTTCTCCGTCCTGGGATTCTCCAGGCAAGAATACTGGAGTGGATTGCCATTTCCTTCTCCAGGGGATCTTCCCGACCCAGGGATCGAACCCAGGTCTCCCGCATTGGAGGCAGACACTTTAACCTCTGAGCCACCAGGGAAGCCCAAGCAAAGCATTGCCCTCTTCTTATTTGTCCTTTAAATTTACTTCGGGGCCCCCTTGTCTGGTTATATCACCTCCTCCTCGTCTCATTTAGATACTGCATCTACCACTTACATCACATTTTCGACATCTTATCATAATTTTCTATCTTCCACATTAGATCGTCAGTCCCCTGGGGGTAAAGATTACATCTAATTATCTTTGTACTCCCACTTCTCTTATAATAGGCTATAACAGTTGCCCATAAATACACTATGAAATATCTGTGTGTGTGTGTATATATACATATATATTTAAATGGCTTTACTAGGAATTTTTCATGAAGATAAAAACATATACTTTTTTTTTCTTAGTCTTGTTTTTCAAAGATTTAGATTGTCAAGATAAAGAGGTCCCCAAGATAACTGTGCAGAAGTGGCTGAAGACCTTGGACAAAGCGCATCATCAGTGATGGAAAGATGATGCTCTCTACCCTGTTTACTTCACAAGGTGAAGGCTTGAGGGAGAAGAGATGAAAGAGAGAGGATAAGAGAGACAAAAAGAGGCGGGGAGGGGGAGAAGAAAGCAAAGGGAAGGGAAGTCAGCTGTTCTGTGGCTGAACTAGTTCTCCAGGGCGGGGGAAATCTGATTAGGCAGAAAGAGGAGAAAGGAAGGGCATGCAGGCAATTCAAGGACAGGTTGATGAAGAAAGGAGACAGCAGATGCCTGGGGTTCAGAAACCCAGCAACCCTGTGCGGTTCTGCATGTTTGCCTGTATTTAAAGGGGCTGTACACAGAAGCAGCCATTGGAGGAAGGTATCTTTCCTTCTCTCTGTGCTTCCTGCGCAAGAGAAGAGAATAAACATTTAGAGAGCAAACGCTCACAGTAAATATTTCTGAATGGGGCACCGTCGACCTGGAAGCAGGATTCTAAACAATCCTGCTACCTGATTCAAGAGAAGGTTTATCCAGCAAAAGCTGGAAAGAAATCAGAAACATTTGGCTGCCTCTGGCCATCTGTGTGCTCAGCTCCCCCTTGGCATGCTCCGGACTGCTGCGGGCTGCGATGCTGGTGTTTCTCTCAGCTTCCCACTGTGGGTGGCAATAGCTGATCCTAGTGGAGTTCACTGCCACGCATGCTTTCTGTACAAGGATGTTTATGCTTCCACTGGGGCAACAGAACACAATGGGAACTGTTGCAAAAACAGCTGCTGATGTCCCTTTAATTAAAAAGGTGCCAAGGAGCAATTTCTTTCCCCCCGGGGGCTGAACTCAAGGCACTAACCTTCTCTCTCATTTCACCAGCATTTTGATTGTATTTTGCAAGAATTTGCACATTCTATCAATTTAAAAATTATACTAATGCATACTAGGGAAATGACTCCCCACCACTGTAATTGCCTCATTTCTTTCTTTCCACTTATTTACTCTTTAGAATATCAATAGTCCTAAAGAGCTTCCTTGAAAAGGAGAAGAATTTGACCATATAGCACTGGGGAAAGTACAACAAAGCAAAACAAAACAGAGAAGCCAAACCTCCAGAACAGAAAAGCACACAGGAGGCAGTGAAAACATCCTTGGGTGGAATGAAAACACTGTCCACATCACCCCTGAGTCACCAGAACTTGGATCCGAGGGGTGGTTGACCTTAGCCCCTTTTACAGGTGGGAACACTGAGGCTGAGGGAAGGAAAAGGATATATGTGAGTCCAAGGAGCCAACAAGTGAGAGCAGAGTGAGAGCCCAAAGCCAGGGTCTGACAGAAAGCTTGCCTTCATTATGCATTACTCTTGTACCCTGTGGGGTGTGAACTGAAGCCAGAGACTGTCAGTTATCTGTAGAGGATTATTCACCCAGGTGGAGGTAAGGCCACCTGCTCCAGGAGGTGAGAGTCACCACAGAGCATCTGCAAACAGCAAGAGCCAGCGGCTGACTTCAGAGTGCTAAGTGGCAGAACTTGACATTCCTCTTTTCCTGCACAGAATTTAATGGGAGGCTGTGCACACAGTAGGAGCTAGACAATTTCTGGATCCATCTGAGGCACTTCACCATAAGCCTCAACCTCTTAAACAGCAGGTGGCAAAGAACACGCAACCAGCGAGAGCCAGCGGCTAACTTCAGAGTGCTAAGTGGCAGAACTTGACATTCCTCTTTTCCTGCACAGAATTTAATGGGAGGCTGTGCACACAGTAGGAGCTAGACAATTTCTGGATCCATCTGAGGCACTTCACCATAAGCCTCAACCTCTTAAACAGCAGGTGGCAAAGAACCTGATAGCAAAGTCACCAAGGAAACGGGAAGTTAGCAAGAGGGACCAGCAAGGAAGGACAACATCTATCATAGCTTGAGCTCCTGACAGAAGATCCAGAGCACTCAGGCCACTGCCGCATCTATCCTTCCATCCTCCAGGGAAGAGAAAACCCAGAGTCTCCCATAAGCCTCAAGAAAACCTCCACTGGCACCCAGAGAACTTCGCAATGAAGGAGCCATTCTTTAGTGTGCTTTTTTTTTCTCGCCAAGACTGGAGTCTGATTCCGTTTGAGATGAATCAGAGTATAACGATATGGCCCTCCTTCAAATCCCCAGCCTGGCCACTTATTGGAGTCAGCAGTTTGGGTGGCCCTGGCTCTGCTCAGGTCTGCTTTCACTTGGCCGGCAGCCCTAGGGCGCCCTGCAAAAAGATGCTGAGGAAGGCGGCTATCTGCCTCGCCTCTGCTCCACACTGAAGACTTCATGGCCACACCTCAGGGAGGAGCAGAGAGATGTAAAAGTGGGGGGCAACTGGGAACCCCAAGACAAAGGGAATCATGCAGAATGAAATCACCACCAGAGCAGGAGTCACTCTCCTTCCCCACTGAGGTGTTACAGGCACTCCCCAAAGATTCAGCAACCTTAACCCTCACAAGGGTCCTTCCTTCAAGGTAAGTACAGTTATGGTTGCGGACAAAGAAAGTCACCTGCCATATCAGTAAACAAAGGCTACTACGGCCATCAAGCCAACAGACACTGCAGCTACCCCCAACGGTGCACCGAGGGGACTCAGGATGGAGAAAGGCCAGATGCTAGCCCCAGAGTGCTGAGGTGCACATCAAAGGAATGATATCAGTGGGCCCCGATTCTTGCGTCTTCCCATACAGAGAAAAGCACTTCATTCATTAACTTGAGATGTCTGATTTTCTTTAATTTATAGTGATCTCTTAATGTTCCTTGGCTCAGACAGTAAGCAGGTCTACAGTAAGCAGGTCTTCAGTAAGCAGTAAGACAGTATTGCAAGTCTTCTGCCTGCAATGCAGAAGACCTGGTTTTGACCCCTGGGTCAGAAGAACCCCTGGCAAAGGGCATGGCAACCCACTACAGTATTCTTGCCTGGAGAATTCCATGGACAGAGGAGGCTACAGTTCATGGGATCGCAAAGAGTTAGACACGACTGAGCGACTAACACTTTCACTGCCATCTGATGTTCTTATTACCTGGTTTTTTGTGGCAAAATTCCTTTGTATCCTGAGTGCTCCCTTACCTCTTCAACGAGGTCCACCAGAGATATCTGAGAGGCTGCCTCCTGAGCTTGAGTTCTCAGCAAGCCCCCCTCGAAAAACATACCTCTCAACTTCTGGCTATAGTTCTTTTTTTTTTTTTTTTTTTTTTTCTATAATTCACGTGGGATCTTAGTTTCCCAACCAGAGACCCATACTCCCTGCAGTGGAAGTGCCCAGTCTTAACCACTGGACTATCAGGGAAGTCTCATGCATTTTTTTCCAGTCAACACTGTCAACAGTATAAAGACAGAGAATTGAGGCTCAGAGTGTTCTTCAACCAAGGTCACCAGCAGAGAAGAGGCGGAGCTGGGCTTCAAACCCAGGTGGTGCCAACAGCTGTCATGAGTGAGACCCCCGAAGAGTGGGGTCTCTTCGGTTCCTGGCTGCCCAAGAAGAGGGACTCCCCCTCACACACATCCACACCAGATGCCTGTAGGGATGGGGTGGTGCTGAGCTCCAACACCACTGCAGTTGGCAGGAGGAGAGCTGGCAGGCGACAGGGCTGCCTTAGTTTCTTGCCTCTGAAAAGCAAAGCCCTTAGCTGTGAGCATTCTGATCCACTCAGTGAAAAGCAGTTTGAGATCACCAAGGACAGAGTACTGACAAAAACCACAGGATAGAGTCATGAGGCAGGGTTCTCTTCACTCTCTGGGCCACTTAATCTACTGAAGCTCAGTTTTCTCATGAAATTATCAATGTCTGAAACTTAATAGCGATTATGTGTACGAATCAGCTTTGTAATCTCTTTGTTGTCATTGTTAGTCGCTAACTTGTGTCTGACTCTGCCACCACAGGGATGCAGCATGCCAGCTTCCCTGTCCTTCCCTATCTTCTGAAGTTTGCTCAAATTCATGTCTATTGCATCGATGATGCTATCTAACCATCTGTTACCCTCTTCTCCTTTTGCCTGTAGCCCACCCGGCTTCCTCTGTCTAGTGGAATTCTCCAGGCAAGTATACTAGAAAGGGTAGCCATTCCCTTCTCCAGGGGATCTTCCCGACCCAGGGATTAAATTCAGGTCTCTTGCATTGCAGACGATTCTTTACCGTCTGAGCCACCAAGGAAGCCCCTTGAAATCTCTAACGTGGTCTAAAAATGGAAAGTAGTATTAGGGCATAATAGGGAATTTTCACAGATGCTGGGTGCAAGGGATTATAATTATATTACCAGCCCATCTGAATATATAAGACCTATTCAGCAAAAAAAGAGACAAACTATTGTTACATGCAGCATGGATGAGTCTCAAAAACATCAGGAGAGAAGCCAGAAATAGGCACTGTATGATTCCACTTATATGCAAGTCTAGAAAATGTAGACTAACATCCAGTGACACAAAGCAGGTTGGAGGCTGGTAGCTGCCCAGGGATAAGGGTGGAAAAGGAATTGACCAATGGGAACACGAGGAAACTTAGAGGAGTGAAGGATACAAGCTGTCTTGAAGAGGTGAGAAGAGGTGATTATATGGGTATATTCATTCACCTGTCAAAACTGATCAATCTTTAAACAAGTTTAGCTTATTGTACATAAATTAGACCTCAGTAAATTTTAAAAAGAATGCATGTTTCCTTTGGAGCCAAACCCTCTGGGTCAGTGTCCCCCAACTTTTTTGGCATTGGGGACCAGTTTCATAAAAGACAATTTTTTCACACACAGGGGGAGGGGCAGGAGGCTGGTTTCAGGATGATTCCATGCATTACATTTAATGTGCATTTTATTTCTTAATCTAATGCCACTGCTCACCTGACAGGAGGTACCAGTCCGTGGCCCAGAGGTTGGGGACCCCTGCTCTGAGTAGTATGGGAAGTTCACTGGACTTGCAGTTCTAGCCTAAGGCTGTCACAGCAACGAACCAGATACAGAGTAAGTCCCTCTAAGCCTCAAGTCTCCTCATCTTTAAAATGAAGCTTTTCTCGAGATCAAGAGGGATGCTGAGTGCACAGGAGAGCAATTTTCACCCACAAAGTAACATACAAATGCAAGGGAGTGGTGCGTGGGTACACGGTAACTGTAGGTAGAGTAGAGACTTTCTTGCCCGTCTACCTCTAAGATCCCTTCACTCCAAGGGGGCCCTGATTGGTCTCCTCATTCTGACCAAGGTCCCTGGGAAAGCAGCTGCAGCCCCCACCCAGAACTGACCATGATTCAGAAATGCTGGGCTTCCCAGGTGGCTCAGTGGATAAAGAATCTGCCTGCCAATGCAGGAGACACAAGAAATATGGTTCGATCCCTGGGTTGGGAAGATCCTCTGGGGGAGGGCATGGCAATCCACTCCAGTATTCTTGCCTGGAGAATCCCATGGATAGAGGCGCCTGAGGGGCTACAGTCCATGGGGTTGCAAAGAGATGGACACAGAGGGAAGCAACTGAGCACACGTTCGCGCAGAGATGCTGAGCTGACCAGGTTCTTTCAGGGGAGCCAATGTCCAGCAGCAGGCAAACTGGAGAAGGCCAGAGAAACTGGATACTTGAATTCATCGGTTCTGGAAGATGCGTCTCAATTCCTTGTGTCACCAGCTCAGAATTGCTTTTATCTTTGGGCAGTGAAGCGTAGCTAACGCAGCTGGCTATCCAAAGTCAAAGGCGCTTAGTCTAGCTCTTTCCTTCTGCCACTGTCCTGCTCTTTAGCTGGGCGTTGTTCAAACAGCAATAACTGAACTACACAGGTAAATCCTTGCTGGAGACCCCAATCACCATCAAACCTTTTTCCTTTTCTTTCAATCCAACACAATAATACAACAACCCTATCTACCTGGTCCAGATTCTATTTTTAACTTTTCTAAGTCCTTCCTGCCCATCAGCTTGTCTGGTCTTCACAAAGCCTTATTTTGAGTTACACCAAACAGGGATTGCCATGCACAGCAGATGATCGGGATAATGAGTGAAAGGGATGCCACAGAAGACCTAAATTCTCCAAGTGTCGGTCAGAAGCTAGGCTAGGACTCAGGGCATCAGACCCTGGCCTAGAGTTCTTTTGTAAGATTCTATTTCTTGATCATTAGAGAGCCATGTGCTCTAGACAAAGCATTAGCCGCAGGCAGCCCCAAATAAACGGAACCAAGAGAAAAGGCCAGAGTGGTATCAGTGGTGGTTGTTTGATCACTCAGTCGTGCCCAACTCTTGCGACCCCATGGACTGCAGCCCACCAGGTTCCTCTGTTCATGGAATTCTCCAGGCAAGAATACTGGAGTGGGTTGCCCTTTCCTTCTCCAGGGGGTCTTCCCGACCCAGGTATCGAACCCACATCTCCTGCACTGCAGGTGGATTCTTTACCAACTGAGGGGGCCTCCTCAAATTCACTTGTGGGGTGATGGCTCCCAGAGTTGGCCTCCAGCTGCAGAGAGAAGAAAAAGAGCCTCACTGTCCCCCAGAACCACAGGAACCAAGTAGGGAATGCAAAGCAACACTCTGAGGGGGTGAGGAGGGTGGGGCGAATAAATGGGAAAGATGGGACTGCCATATACACACGACTATACGTAAAACAGGTAACTAATGGGACTCTGATGTATGGTGCAGGGAACTCTACTGGGAGCTCTGGGATGGCCTATGTGGTAGGGGATAGATTTCTGTGTTTGCATGGCTGTATGCTTGAGGCTGGCACAACATTGTAAATCAACTATACTCCAATAAAAAAATAAATAAAGATACAAAAGACGAAAACAAACCATAAAAGCAACATTCCATCAGAATTCCTCCTGCCTTCTTGGGTGATACAGTCGGCCCTGTCCTGGCCCCAGGCCTTCCCAGCACACACACACTCTTCCTTTTCCTTCCAACCAAGCTTACTCCAGTCTGGACAAAGCTGGGACTTTATTTTTAGAACTTTGGGGAAAAGGAGGAGCTAAGCACAAAGAAAGAAAAAGGAAGGACTAGGTCACTTTGGCCCCTTGAAATCTTCCTTCCTCAGGCTTCCCTGACACCTCCTCACATTGTGGTTGCATTCATGTACGTGTGCATGCGTGCACATGCCATAAAAATGACCACTTCTCAATCCTTCCTCACACAGTGGGGTTCTTCTACAGCAGCATCTAAGCGGGACCAAAGGTCACAGGGTTGGACTGGAAAAAACCTAACACAGCTCCAGGGGTATAATGAGCTGGAGAAACATACCCGGAGGTCACCCTGCTTGCTCAGCACTGCTCTCAGTCAAGCACTTAACAAGCAAGTGTTAATTAATCCTGTTCCCCCTAAGAGGAAGCCAGCCAGGCCCTGAGGGCTTGGGTGACTTATTCAAGACCAGAGCGCAATACAAGCTGGTAGGGGACCTGGGCTTTGCTGGTGTGGGAGCTTCCTGCAGCCCACCCAGAGCCCAGTGGAAGGGCCCTTCTTGCTGCTGCCCAAGACCAGACACAGTCACACCCAGAGGGGAAACCAGAGCGGCCAAGGCTGCCACCGTTCCCTCCAAAGTTCCAGCCGTCGGTCTCATTTCTTCATGAAGCATCACCGCAGCCAGTTCTTCCTCAACCCAAGGAACCGCCAGCTGCTCTCTCCCGCTTGCCATTTCATCACGCTCCAGGCTTAAGCCTAAGAAAGAGGCTGCTGCTGCTAAGAAGTCGCTTCTGTCATGTCCTACTCTGTGCGACTCCACAGATGGGCAGCCTAAGCAAAGTCTGATACCCTTGCTCCCTTTGTTCACAGCGCTCCAAGATGAAGCTCCAAGAATGCTCTCTGGAATCTCAGATGGCCCCCGGGAAAGACCCTCTTCTTACTGACCTGATTAAGTTATGAAGAGGAAGGCTGACCACATCAGCCTCCCCAGGCTTAAGTATAAGAGATGTCAGCCCAGGAAGGAAGTGGACTAGACCACGTGATCACCAAGGGCTCTGACCCCTGAGAATTTGAGGAGACGGAACAGTAAACCCACCTCCCTTCCCTAGGATGTTTCATCATGACCCACTCTCACCTTTTCAGTAAAGAGAGGTGATGTTAGTAGAAACAGTAGCTCTGATAGGCTGAATAGGGGCTCCTCCCAAAATTTTCATGCCCTCATTCCAGGAACCTGTGCATATTAGTTTATGGTTAAAAAAGGGTTTTGCTGATAAGATTAAGTTAAGGATCTTGAAATGGGGAAGATTATCCTGAATTATCTGGGGAGGCTCTAAATGCAATCACAGAGTCTTTATGGGAAAGAGGCAGAGGGAGATTTGACAGAGAAAGAAAGGAAGGCACTGTGGCCACAGAGGCAAAGACTGGAGGAATGCTGCCACAAGCCAGACAATGCTGGCAGACCAGGAGCTACAAGAGGCAAGGGACAGCTTCTCCTTAGAACCCCCGGAGGGGGCTCAGTCCTGCCAACACCTTGAGTTCAGCCCAGAGATGCTTATTTAAGCCTTCTGGCCTCCTCCAAAACTGTCAGAGGATACATTTCTGCTTTTTTCTTTTTTAAACCACCCAGAGTGTGGTAATTGGTTACAACAGCCACGAACGCTAATACAGTGCGCGCTTAGTCGCTCAGTCGTGTCAGACTCTTGCAACCCCACAGACAGTAGCCTACCAGGCTCCTCTGTCCATGGAATTCTCCAGGCCAGAAGACTGGAGTGGGTTGCCATTTCCTTCTGCAGGGGATCTTCCCAACCCAGGGATCGAACTCAGGTCTCCTGCGTTGCAGTCAGACTCTTTACCAACTGAGCTACGAGGGAGCACTTAAAGATCACTTACTACGTACCAGACATCACCACTCTAAGTACTTTATCCACTTTAATTCACTACATCCTGGTCCTGGCTCTGAGGCCTGGGATGAGCAGACACATGCCTGCTCTGAGCATGAATCCCAGATTCACTGCTCATGGTGGTGAGCCTAAGCAAGTTATGTGACCTCTCTAAAAAACAGCTTTCCCAGTTCATAAAAGGGCCACATAACCCTTCTCACTGGGCTGCTGAGAGGATAAAATGGATAATAAACATGAAGTGATTAGAACACCACAAAGTAAAGGCTAGTAGCCTTCTCAAAGTAAAGGCTTGGCAGTAACAAATCCGACTGCCAATGCAGGAGACACAAATGCAGGTTCAACCCCTGGATGAAGGAGGATCCCCTGGAGGAGGGCATGGCAACCCACTCCAGTTTTCTTGCCTGGGAAATTCCATGGACAGAAGAGCCTGGAGGGCTACAATCCATGGGGGCAACAATAGTCAGAAACGACTTAGCAACTAAACACCACCACCAACAAATAAATGCTAGTTGTACGAGATCTCAAGGATTGAACAAGCCAAAATTAAACCATCATCCTAATCTATCAGGACGTAGATGAGGCCTCTTGGACTCATATATGTAGAAAAGACCCATCAGTGCAGGAAGGAATATGTCCTATTTAAACCACTTCGGAGAGCGAACGTGACAGTCTGAAGAATTCAGTTAAGTATTTCTTCCCTTAATTAAGCAATTTAGGTCCTGAATGCTGGCCTCATTTTAGAAAAGGCAAATGCTGGGGGCTGTTCTAATTCTGCAGCTTCGACCCACAGACTTCCAACCCCTATCTCCCTTTCTTAAGGACAGCTATGCACATCCATCACACAGGAGGACCTGACTTGCAGTTTCCAAGCCTGGCACACGCCTGCAGAGCTCAGAGCATCTCCTTCCCTGTAACTCTGGCATCAGGAACTGGAGCCCCAGTGAATGGAAGTCAGTGTGAGGCAGAACTGTAAGTCCATTTTATGGCCTTCCGACCACAGGGTACACCAACCTGTCCCAGCAGGTTAGGTGGAATGATAAAATCAGGAATAAGCTTTGATAAGAGATTACAGCCAAGTCAGTAAGAATAAAGGTTTGCCCAGAGGCCAAGTAAGGGAAACCTAGAGCTATCATGTGAAAAAAAAAAAAGAAGGAAAAAAACCCCACTTTAATCAAGTTGGCCCTTTCTGATAAAGTTTGCCTAACTCCCTGTGCAGGTGATGTCATTCAAAGAAGCAAGGATCCCAGGCCTTGTGTCCCGGCCTAAGAAATCTGCATGCGAGGAATAAAGGGGGAAGAAGGACCTGACCACCCGGCCTTGGCTTCCTTCCAGGCAGAGGTCCAGACTTGGGTGGCCAGCCTCCGAAAACTCCTAGGGCCACTGCCACCTTGCCCTGGCTACCAGGCCTCTTACCAGCAGGCTGCCGGGGCCGCCACCTGCGCGCTCTCAGCTCTGCCCTACCCCACCCTCCAGGAGGAAAAGGGATGAGAGAGGACGCACCCCCCCTTACACTCAGGCACCCACAGATTCCTGCGCTGCCGTCACCACTGACGAGAACCCAGGTCCCCTGGGGGCACTGCTTCTCCTTCTCATTCCAACCTCCCCATCAATGAACACGCAGCAACCTCTACGCTCCTGCCGCCTACTCTGGAGGGAGACAGAACCCAAAGCGACATCCGGAGCCGAAAGCCGCAGCGGTGGGAGCGCCGGGCTCCCGGCCCCGCCGTCCGTCCCTGATCTCTCCCAGTCAGCAGTGGATCCTCCAGCCAGGCCGGCGTTCGGGATCCAGAGGGTGCCCGAAGCCTCTGTGGGGCCCCGCCTCCCCCGGGGACTCGGCGCTAGAGACCTCAGGGAGCCCGGGGAGAGAACGGCTTAGCAACACCCGCGGAGGCCTGGCGCCTGCCACAGTCCCGGGGACTCGAACCCGGTGCCCGCGCCCGTAGGCATCCCGCACCCTGGGACACGCCTCATCGTAGGCATGCCCAGCCAGCCCCTGGCCCAGCGCTCGGGCGCAGCGCCCTCCCCTGCACCCTCCTCCCGGAGGAGCCGAGTCCCGGGCCGCCCGCGCGCCCAGCCTGCCCCCAACAGGTCGTGGGCAGCGGGGAGCGCGCCTCCCGCCGGGCATGGGAGGCGAGCCGGAGCGAAGCCGAGGGCTGGCCGCGTGGGGCGGGAGGGGTCGCTGGGGCAGCGAGCTCGGCCACTTACGCGCGGGCTCTGGGGAACCCCATGGACAGCAGCACGTCCAGCGCCGATCCATGCTTGATGGTCCCGGGGCGCTGCTGGCGGTTTCTCCGCGGGGTGACTTTGCTGTACAGCTCCTCTCTCGCAGCCATGCCGAGCGGGCTGGGGTGGCCGTACTGAGCCATGCTCAGCGGCCAGCCATCTCCCGGGAAGGCACCCGAGCCGGAGGGCCCAGGAGGGCGGAGGGCCGGCCCGGGGCAGGGAAGGGGGGCTCGGGGATCCGGAGCCGGGCGCAGGCGGAGGCGCAGGCGGCGCTCGGAGGTTCCCTGGTGTCGAGACTGACGCTTCCTGGTGAGGCCACCGGAGCCAAAACTGCGAGCCGCTTTCTGCCCGGCCGGCCGGCCGCCACTCGGGCCCCGGGTGCCCCCTGCTCGGCGCCCGCAGCAGCCCTCTCTCCTCCGCCCCCTTCCTTCTCCGCTCCCAGCAGTCCGGGAATTTGCAATGAGTAATTTTTGAATGGATCAAAAAGGAAAAGGAGCTTTGTGGGCCGGCTCTGCCTCGCCTGTACCCGGGCCCCGCCCCTCTCTTAAAGCGGCAGCGCGGCCCGTGACTGCTCCCGGCTGGGCGCAGGCTGTAAAAGTCCAGGTGCTTCTGGGCAGAGAATTGGAACCAGCCCTGCCTGTGTACACTGGTTCCGGAGAGTCACTTCCAGCGCTCCAGCTTCTCCATGGCTTCCATCCGGAGCCAGTGGGGCCTCAAGACACCAGATCAACCCATTTCAAGTTTCCTGTGGTTCTAGATGGAGTTATTAGTGGAAATTGGGCAAACTGCTGGACGACATGAATGGACCAGAAGGCCAAGCCACAGCATCCAGATAAAAGGTTTTGCTTCCTAGAGACCGTGCAAGACCCAGAGGATTGTTAATGGCAACTGCAGACCAAGTCCCCATCAGCTGGCCAAGGAATCACGCTGAAGACCTTCTGTGTTCTCCATGATGGACCATGGGATTTCCCAGGCAAGAATACTGAAGTGGGTTGCCATTTTCTTTTCCAGGCTATTTTCCCAACCCAGGGATCGAACCACGGTCTCCCGCGTTGCAGGCAGATTCTTAACCATTTGAGCTACAAGGGAGGGAGAAAACTGCAGAAAGGAAGGGGAAGATGAAAGGAGGAAGAAGGTGGCGAGGAAGGAAGTGGGATGTGGAGGAGGGTGGGGGAGCAGGAACTGAGAAAGAACACTTTGTAATTGTAAGAGCTGTTCGGCGCCGAATGGGTTGATTTTCAATAGCGAATGAGTACCCTGTCAGTAAAAGCATTCAAAGAAAGACTGCTTCATCACTGCTCAGTGGTGACAAGTAAGTTGCATCATAGGTTTGCCCAAACTACTCCTACCTCAAAGAAGGTGGAAGTTCTAGCTTGTGAGCTGGTCCTCAGCCCTCATGAGAGCTGGTCTTGGGGATATTAAAGAGTGGAGGGAAGGCTGATGACCAGCTCTCAAGTTGTGGAGCTGTGGGGAGAGCTGATGACCAGCCCCCATGAACTTGGCTTGGGGATATTAAAGCTCTTTCATTCAGAGACACATTTATGGTCCTCAGTTAGCTAGGGGAACCCTGCCCGGTGTAACGGAAAAGGCACAGAGTAACCCTCAGTTCAGCTCAGTTCAGTTCAGTCTCTCAGTCGTGTCTGACTCTTTGCAACCCAATGAATCGCAGCACACCAGACCTCCCTGTCCATCACCAACTCCCGGAGTTCACCCAAACTTATGTCCAAACTCATTGAGTCGGTGATAGCTAGCTGCTCTTTCTCGGGTAATGATTATATTACCACCTAACATTTGTTTATTAGGCTCTTGTATGTGTCAGTCACTGTGTTCAGGATGATAAATGAATTAACTCACTTAATTTTTATGACCCTATGGTGTGTGTATAATTATTATCCCAGTTTACATACAAGAAAACAGCCCAGAGAGGTTGAGGAAGATGGTACAGATGACACGTCCGAGCCAGAGTTTGGTGCCTTGGACAAGTTGT
This sequence comes from Cephalophus harveyi, assembly GCA_006410635.1. Taxonomy (NCBI): domain Eukaryota; kingdom Metazoa; phylum Chordata; class Mammalia; order Artiodactyla; family Bovidae; genus Cephalophus; species Cephalophus harveyi. Next base: position 130,312 of record SJYT01042521.1, read on the forward strand.
TTCTGCCCTCTACAGCCCCAAGTCCTTATCTGTATGCATCATAGTAACTAGCCTTACACAGGGCTGGGCTCTCCAAAAATGTCAGTTCCTTCCCCTGCCTGGAGCGTAGGGGGAGGGCTGATGACCAGCTCTCAAGGAGCAGCTTTTTGATATTGCTTTCTAAAGCATCTAAGGGTTTTACCAGGGGAAATGACACAGCTTAATTCTCTTTAGCCCAGAATATAGTTTTCTAAAAAATAATCCAGCAGTGTTTGGAAGTGGGAAGATAAGGACTACTGGGGCTCAAGCAACAAGGTGCATAGTTCTATCTGCTATTGTGTAAGGGATGAGGAAAAAGTTCATACTTCCTGGGTGGGGGCCTCTGCCTAAGCAGAAGTGTCCCGAAGCCATGCAGAGGGCCTCTCCTGGGCACAGAGCAAAGAGACAAAACTGGGCTGGAGAAACTATATCTAGTGGACTAGCCTCCTTACTAGCATTTGGTAAAGGGCACTGGATCTTACCTGATATTCTGAACTTCTTCCAAAACCTTGGCTTGAGAGTTAAATGATATGAAACCTAGTCAAGCGATACTGTCTTGTGGAAGCAGTTTATAAACCGTAAGTATTGATACTACATAAATAACTGAAATTTACTGAAAATTCACTACACATTAATGCTGTTCTTAGCTTCTTATACAAATAACTTATTAATCCCTTGATAAGACAATAAAGTAGGTACCACCATATTATCATTGGCCACTTTACAAAATGAAGATGTTGGAGCAGACAGAGAGCAAGAATCTTGTCCAAGATCGCATGGCAGGTAAGTGATTTGAACTCTTAAAATTTGTCCATACAACCACTTACTGCCATTATGATGATGATGAAGAGATGCCAACCAGTAAAATAACATGTTCAAATAATAACCTTTTGACTCCTTCTGTTACCAAGCTGAATTTGACTCAACTCAGTAAACATGTAGCCAAGCCATTCTGCTGACACTGGGTTGTGGTAAAGGAAAGTGTAATAAGTCCTCGACGTACAAATGAGTTCTGTCCCAAGAGTAAGTCCAATTTGTTCATAAGTCAATAAGGTTAGCCTAGATACCCAACTAATACAATTGGCTATGTAGTACTGTACTGTGTAATAGGGTTATCATATTTCTCATACAAATAATACATAAAAACAAACACCAAAAGTAAAATAATTTTAATCTTACAGTTCACTGCCTTGAAAAGTACAATAGTACAACAGTTGGCGCTTCTTAGCAGTACCAGCTACATCCTTGCTGCTCCTATTCTTGCTTCTGGACATCTTGGGTTTGAAATATGCTGTACTAGTGTAGTCTATACAGTACTGTAGTCTATAAACTACACAAAAGCACCACCACTTATAAAGGATACGCACACAGGACCATGCACGCCAGACACATGAACTAACTCATATGATTGGACTTGTGAATGTGCATACATTCGCATCTTTGAAAGTTCTCAACTTGGAGGTTCATATGTAGGGGACTTAGTGTATAGCGTTTATTGCAAGGCGCCAAGCAAGAGAGTGGGAGATAAGCCCTAGATCCACCCCAATTTGATCTTTGAGTTAGAGCTTTCTGTTTTTGTTTTTTTTTAAGAACAAAAAGACTGGGCTTAATCGTCATCTTGTGACATTTCTGTGGCATTTCTCGGAGTCAGGATATCTCTGTTTTACAATTCTCTGGCCAAGTGGTCCCTGGCTTGCAGGGGGTGGGGGCTTTTGTTAGCTCATCTTGCCCTGGAGAAACCCGAGTTTGTTTGTTAATGATGGTATCTAGTGATACAACAGCAATTTTATCAACATCGATGTTGTCAATAACAGCAATTTTAGTCATCTGACTCTGGTTGACTAGGGTTCAGTTAGCCCAAGACTGAGGTTGGAGGGGCGAGAAAGGGAATGAAGTTTTGTATAGCGAAATTAGTCGTAGACTTGGTAAGGGATGGAGGAGGCAATGGCAACCCTCTCCAGTATTCCTGCCTGGAGAATCCCGTGGACAGAGGAGCCTGGCGGGCTACAGTGCATGGGGTCGCACAGAGTCGGATATGACTGAGCGACTCACACTGCTACTACAGCTTGGTAAGGGAACTTGGCTTTATGGAGACTCAGTTTCACTCCTCTGTCCCTTGACACAGAATTGTGGATCTCTGTTTCCTCTCGAAAAGTTGAACTGTTTTTCTCCCTCCTCCAGGCAAACTGTGAGAGGAAATGATGGGTATAAAAATAGTTTTAGGTAGCCTGGGAAAAGCACTGTGGAAAACCAGGCACCTTAGACACGGACAGTTGTGTTTGGGGCACTTTTACCAACATCTCCATCCGACGACCTCACCCTTCAGCCAGGGGCCAGCCATCATTTTATTTAAGACAGCTGTCCTCAGTTCTGCACAGAATAAAGTGCTGGCAATTAAGATGCATTGTGCTTCAACTGTATTGACTTTGAAAAGCTAGGAAAAGCTTTATAGAAGTCCTTGTTGTTATATCACAAAGAGAAGAGGAATGACTATTCATTAGACACGGTATCTGACAGCAGTGGGAGGTGGGAGGGGCCCTGCACGGTGAGGAAGCTGACACATCAGCTTCAAGCTCCTTCAGAAGGGAAGCAAGTTGTCAATTTCCCCCGTATCCACAGGTCGAGTCAGAATCCACCCTGAGCCACACACCTCTTTCTCTCTCTTTTTTTTTCCCCCTAAGTCATGCCGCGTGGCTTGTGGGTTCTTAGTTCCGCAACTAGGGATTGAACCCAGGCCCTGTGCAGCGAAATGCATGAGTCTTAACCACTGGACCTCCAGGTGCGTGTGTACGTGCTAAGTCACTTCAGTTGTGTCTGGCTGTGCGACTCTATGGACTGTAACCTGCCAGGCTCCTCTGTCCATGGGATTCTCCAGGCAAGAATACTGGAGTGGGTTCCCATGCCCTCCTCCAGGGGATCTTCCCAACCCAGGGATCGAACCCACGTCTCTTTCTTCTCCTGCATTGGCAGGCAGGTTCTTTACCGCTGGTGCCATCTGGGAAAGCCTGGACCTCCAGGTAAGTCCCCACAATCCCTTCTGTTCTTGGTGTGGCATCCCTTCCAAGATGGCCATAAGGATGCCAGGACGGGCCCAGTTATTAATAACTGTGCTCATAATTTCTGAAAGCGAGTCCTGTGTCTTTCCCTTCTGCTTCTCTCTGCCCTTGAGAAAAGATCACGTGATCCCTTCAAGCACAGGCAGTAAAGTCTGCAGAATGTCTCCGGTCCCCAGAGTTGGGATGTTGAATCACTAGGATGCCACTGGCCCCTTGAGGTCAAGGGGATTCTTCATGATCAGAAGATTTTGACACTATCTGGTAAGGAAAGAAAAGAAGCACCAGAGGAAGGTTCCAGAACTGGGAGTCAGGCTGTAACTTAAGATATTTTCTCTGCCCCTCCCTGGTCCTTAGCTTCCTCATCTGCCAAATGAGGGCTTCACTTAAGCTGGGGGTTCCCAAGACTTTACCCAGGGACCCTCAGGGACTCTTGTGGGAGGAGGATGGTGTTATCAACTGAAAGTCAGGGTGGGCAAAGCATGGTGTCCTCTCCTCCCTTCCTCTTTTTGAATTGGATGTATTTGATCAGTTGTACGTCTTGGGAGTTTTATGTAAGGTTTTCCATGGGAAGATGGTTTACAAGATCAAAAAACATTTTGGAAAAGACTGAACTAGATGATCTTTAATGTCCAATTTAGTTCTGAGAGAACATAATTTAACAGGAGAGAAAGCAGAGGGGAATGGAGTAGGATTGGTGAGCAGGGGCCAAGGGGACAGGGGGCGGGGGTGCCCAAGGTAGCTGGGAAGGGAGGGACAGGTGAGGAATGGGGTGAGGGCAAAGGAGAAAGGTCCACACAGGTCAAATGTTAAGGTGAAACAGACTTTAAAAACTCAAGCTGTTGTATCATAGCATATCACTTATATGTGGAATTGAAAAAAATGATACAAATGAACTTATTTACAAAATAGAGACTCACAGACATAGAAAATGAAAGTGAAAGTCAAGTCGCTCAGTCGTGTCCTACTCTTTGCAACCCCATGGACTGTAGCCTAACAGGCTCCTCCGTCCATGGGATTTTCCAGGCAAGAGTACTGGAGTGGGTTGCCATCGCCTTCTCCAGGAGATCTTCCCCAACCCAGGGACTGAACCTGGGTCTCCTGCATTGTAGGCAGATGCTTTAACGCACAGACATAGAAAACAAACTTATGTTACCAAAAGGGAAATGGGGAGGGGGAAAGAATAAACTAGGAGATTGGGGTTAACATACATACACTACTATTATAAAATAGTAAACAACAAGGACCTACTGTATAGCACAAAGAACTCTACCCAATGCACTGTGATAACTTATGAGAAAAGAGTATGAAAAGCAAGATATATATATAAATATATATGTATGGATGAATCACTGTGCTGTACATGTGAAACTAGCATGATATTGTAAATCAACTATACTTCAATAAAAAAGAAAAAAAGGTCACATTATTTCCACCACTAGAGGAAATAATAGTTGTGTGACTTGGTAGACTGCTACAGTGGATTTCATATTGCAATATAAATGTATCAAATCAGTATGTTTCTTTACCTTAAATGTATACTATATGTTAATTATATCTCAATAAAAAATAAAATTTAAATTTAAAAGAGTCATATCATTTCTACTGTGTCCCAAAGCACAGTTACAATAGCTCGAAGGACCTGGAGATTGTGACCACTTCACAGTCTTGAATTTGCCCATAAGACTTGGCACAGTGCTTATGCTTGCACAACTATTGATGGGTTGTTGAATCTGTGAAGCCATGTTATTTGGTAGGAAAAGGTAAGACTGAAACAAAGTTTGGAGCATCACTCTAAACCCAACAAAAATCTTGTATTTTTCTCATATGTTGAAAAAATTAAGATCTCTCCCTCAATTGCAAAAGGAAGAGAAAGCACAGGGAGTCTATTTTCATTTTTCATCCATCTCTGAACAATAATCCCAGTGGGTCTATTTTGGAATCCTCGTAGGAGATATTCCATTGTCTGTGCTTCCTCCTTGGATAGGCCTCATCCCAAATGTCACTGCTGAAGGCTCTGTGTCCCTGACTTGCCACGTGACAATAGGAGTGTTAGGAAATAAAGAGTACAAGCTTAAAAAAAGGCTTATTCCTCTTCTCCACAACTTCTCTTTTTTATACGAAAGGAAATGTACAGGACTTCCCTGGTGGTCCAGTGGTTAAGGCTTGACACTGCCAGTGCAGGGGGATGGGTTCAAGCCCTGGCTGGGGAAGTTCTTCATGCCATCCAAAAAAAGAAATGTATAGGCAACATACAAATGTACAGCTTTCCCTGGTGGCTCAGTGATTAAGAATCTGGCAGCAATGCAGGAGATGTGGGTCAGGAAGATCCCCTGGAGAAGGAAACAGCAACCCATTCCAGTATTCTTGCCTGGAGAATCCACAGACAGAGGAACTTGGTGGGTTACAGTCCATGGGGTCATAAAGAGTCGGACACGACTGAGCAACTCCCACAGGCAACATAAAGGGGAAATTTTATTTATAAAAAATAGAATAAAATTAAGTAGCTATAAAAACCTAGGTATGAGGAAACAAAAACCACCACCACAACAAAACAAGCAAAAATAACCTCCAAGCCCTAAAAGAGTGGAAACGGCAGCCATGGACTGAAATACTTGGAAAAATAATTTTTACCATTTAAAAATTCAGAATGGTTTCAGGGGTTACAAGATGCAATTTTTGGATATTTCTGTTGAAAAATGGAAGTTTAAAACTTCATAGAATGCTTTTTAATGAATCCTTGTGAGGCTGTGTATATTGATGTTAGATGTATTTCCAAATCATGCATAATACATAATGTCAACATAAATAACTTATGACCTATACAAATAGGGGAAGTTTTGTAATGCCAGGCCATCAGTAGAATAATACTCTGGCCAGTTAGCTATTTCTTCCATCTTCATTCTGGATATTAAAATACTAAAAGTGCCAGTTGCTGCCTCTCCACCCAGTTGCCTGACCCATTGTCTCCCCAGCCACCTATATTTTATGACACTTTCCCTTCTAGGATTGAGTTAAGGTTTGGGAATGTAGCATAATTTACCTCTGTTTTCTCATCTTTAAAATGGAAATAACAAGACATACTTCATAGGGTTTTGTCATCTTTAAAATGGAAATAACAAGACATACTTCGTAGGGTGTTGTCATCTTTAAAATGAAATAACAAGACATACTCATAGGGTTTTGTGATACTTAAGTGAGTTGTGAATATGAACATACCAAACAAAGTGACACATGCTTGCTGAAGCCTTAATGAAACTGTTTATCCCTGTGTCCTACTCACCTTCCTATTCTCATGACATTTGTGCAGTTTCTTTGTTTCATTAGAATTTAAGACTGTAGAATTAGGTTAATCATAATCCATGGTCCATATGTGGCTCAATTTTAGCCACCTAGCTACTTATTTAATCAGTTCATTTTTAATAATACAGTCAGTTCAGTCACTCAGTTATGTCCGACTCTTTGCGTCCCCATGGGCTGCAGCACGCCAGCTTTGCTGTCCATCACCAACTCTCAGAGCTTGCTCAAACTCATGTGCATTGAGTTGGTGATCCTATCCATAAGCACCCACAAAACTTTCAACTGAAACAAAAGTTAGGACCTTGACAGTAACTAATATCTTACCAAATGACCACACTCTACTCCAACAAGCCTATTCCTTGCCTTCCCGTACTCTAGGTGGCTTCATCCTATATTCTATGTTCATCATTCCTTTCTTTTCCTTTTCATATAATTTTATTGAATCTATGAAAGTGAAAGTCGCTCAGTCATGTCCAACTCTTTGCAACCCCATGGACTCCAGGTCAGAATACTGGAGTGGGTAGCCTTTCCCTTCTCCAGGAGTTCTTCCAAATCCAGGGATCGAAACCAGGTCTCCCGCATTGCAGGCAGATTCTTTACCAGCTGAGCCACAAGGGAAGCCCTAGTGAATCTTTAAATATCGTAAAGAATATTCTTAAAGAAAATTGTAGCTGTTTTTTTGAAAAAATTTTTAAAGAATTTTTTCACTCTTTACTGAATTTGTTAAAGTCTTTATTGAATTTGTTACAATATTCCTTCTGTTTTATGTTTTGTTTTGTTTTTTGGCCATAGGACATGTGGGATCTTAGCTCCCAAACCAGGGATGGAAATTGTGCCCCTTGCATTGGAAGGACAAGTCTTAACCAATGGACCATCAGGGAAGTCCCTTTGAAACTATTTTAAGTGTACTGTAGTTGATTTACAATGTTGTACTACTTAGAGGTGTACAGCAAAGTGATTCAGTTATACATACATATATATCTATTTTTTCAGATTCTTTTCTCTTATAGTTTATTACAAAATATTGACCACAGTTCCCTGTGCTATACAGTAGGCCCTTGTTGGTTATCTATTTTATATATAATAGTGTTAGCTGTTTGGTATAATAGACTATAACGCTGTTTGTAATCTTTTGAGATTTGCTTTTTGTTTTTTTGCTCAATAGTACACAGGCTCAGCTGGTAAACAATCCGCCTGTAATGTGGGAGACCTGGGTTCGGTCCCTGGGTTGGGAAGATCCCCTGGAGAAGGGAAAGGCTACCCACTCCAGTATTCTGGACTGGAGAACTCCATGGATCACATAGTCCATGGGGTCGCAAAGAGTCAGACACGACTGAGCGCCTTTCACTTTCATTTTCAAGGTGTATAACTAAGATATATTCATACTGTTGACTATCGGGTAGTCCATTGGTTTGGTTGCTGTATAATAGTCCATCTCTTGTTATGTCATGTTTGGATTATTTCCAAGTTTTTGCTTTTATGATTCTGCTACTATAACCACTCTTTTTTTTAATTATTTATTTTAATTGGAGGATAATTACGATATTGTGGTGCTTTTTGCCATACACTGACATGAATCAGCCACAGGTACACATGTGTCCCCCATCCTGAACACTCCTTCCACCTCCCTCCCCACCCCATCCCTCTGGGTTGTCCCAGAGTACCGGCTTTGAGTGCCCTGCTTTATGCATTGAACTTGCACTGGTCATCTAGTTTACATATGGCAATATACATGTTTCAATGCTATTCTCTCAAATCATCCCATTCTTGCCTTCTCCCACATAATCCAAAAGTCTGTGCTTTACATCTGTGTCTCTTTTGCTGTCTTGCATATAGGGTTGTCATTACCGTCTTTCTAGATTTCATATGTATGCATTAATATACTGTACTGGTGTTTCTCTTTCTGACTTACTTCACTCTGTATAATAGGCTCCGGTTTCATCCACCTCATTAAAACTAACTCAAATACATTCTTTTTATAGCTGTGTAATATTCTGTGTATATGTACCACAACTTCTTTATCCATTTATCTGCCAATGGACATCTAGGTTGCTTCCATGTCCTAGCTATTGCAAACACCACTCTTTATAAGTCTCCAATCATATCTGTGCAAGAATTACCCCGGACTATAGCCTGCCAGGCTCCTCTGTCCATGGAATTCTCCAGGCAAGAATACTGGAGTGGATAGCCATTTCCTTCTCCAGGGGAGCTTCCTGACCCTGGGATCAAACCCAGGTCTCTTGCACTGCAGTCCGATTCTTTACTGTCTTAGCCACCAGGGAAATTCAATTCTAGGAATAGAAGCTGCGGCACTTTCTAGTTAGAAGGTAATACAAAACTGTTTTCCAAAGTAGTTACACCAGTTTATATTCCCATCACCAGAACATAAGAGATTTCTTTGCATTGTGGTGTGACCGGCGCACTAAGCACGGCCGAGAGGAGCTACCCCTAGTCTGAGGTCAGGGGCAGAAGCTGGGAGAACCCCATGCCCGAAAGGCGGCGGCCAGGAGGAGTTACCCCACGTCCGAGGTCAGGGGCAGCGGCCGAGAGGAGCCACCCCGTGCCCAAGGTCAGGGGCGGCGGCCAGGAGGGGCAACCCCATGTCCAAGGAGCGGTGGCTGGGAGGGCGCAGGAGGGTCTAGAGGAGCTATCCCATGTTGAAGGTCAGGAAGGGCGGCAGTAAGGAGATACCCTTAGTCCAAGGTAAGGAGCAGCGGCTGTGCTTTGCTGGAGCAGCCGTGAAGAGATACCCCACGCCCAAGGTAAGAGAAACCCAAGTAAAATGGTAGGTGTTGCAAGAGGGCATCAGAGGGCAGACACACTGAAACCATAATCACAGAAAACTAGCCAATCTAATCACACTAGGACCACAGCTTTGTCTAACTCAATGAAACTAAGCCATGCCCACGGGGCAACCCAAGACGGGCTGGTCATGGTGGAGAGGTCTGACAGAATGTGGTCCACTGGAGAAGGGAATGGCAAACCACTTCAGTATTCTTGCCTTGAGAACCCCATGAACAGTGTGAAAAGGCAAAATGATAGGATACTGAAAGAGGAACTCCCCAGGTCAGTAGGTGCCCAACATGCTACTGGAGATCAGTGGAGAAATAACTCCAGAAAGAATGAAG
>SJYT01042521.1:140444-167392 GCA_006410635.1 Cephalophus harveyi
TGGAGAAGACTCTTGAGAGTCCCTTGGACTGCAAGGAGATCCAACCAATCCATTCTGAAGGAGATCAACCCTGGAATTTCTTTGGAAGGAATAATGCTAAAGCTGAAACTCCAGTACTTTGGCCACCTCATGCGAAGAGCTGACTCATTGGAAAAGACTCTGATGCTGGGAGGGATTGGGGGCAGGAGGAGAAGGGGACGACCGAGGATGAGATGGCTGGATGGCATCACTGACACGATGGACGTGAGTCTGAATGAACTCCGGGAGTTGGTGATGGACAGGGAGGCCTGGCGTGCTGGGATTCATGGGGTCGCAAAGAGTCGGACAGGACTGAGTGACTGAACTGTGGCTACATAATTATTCTATATTCCAGACTATTTACAAACCACTTGAGGTGAACTTGAGGTAATTTAGTCAGAGAGTTGAAGTGTATGGGCTCTGTGTTTGACTTCAACTTTCTTCCTTATGAGCCATGTAACTTTGAACAAATTCATCCATTTAAAAATTATTCACTGAGCACCTACTATATATGTGCTGAAGACAAAGTCCCTTTTCCCAAAGATCCTACATTCTAGTGGGAAGCGACAGATAGTGAGTAAATGTAAATTCCATACAATGATAGGTGCTATAAAGAAGGAAAACAGAGTGATATGCTTAGAAGTAATTGAGGGTGGGAAACTCCTCTACAAAAGCAAGTTGGGAAGGTCAGGTGACCTCAAAGCTAAGATATGAATGATCAGAGGGAGGCAGCCAAACGAAGAGGTGGAGGGGGAGACTTGCCGGCAGCAGGCACAGAAAAATGCAAACCCTTCAAAGGTGAAAATACTCAAAGACACATAAAAGAGGTCAGAGAAGCTGAAGCACAGGGAAGGAGGGGAGCATGAAGACCTGCAATGGGTGTGCAGAGCCAGTTCCCGCTTCCAGGGCAGAGCTCATTGTTTCAGGAATACCTGGAACCATTCGTCAAATCATTATTAGCAGGAAATCAGCCATGGTGGGAGTATTTACACCATGGAAATTGGCAAATGCTTCCCCAGGGCTTCTTCCCCACGGCCCTGAGAGTCAGGGGGCAGGGTGAGGTGGGGGAGGGGAAAGACAACTGAACAGATAGAGTTAAAGAGTTGCTTCACCTCTCAGCACCCAGTCTCAAAGGGTCACCGTGAGAATTAAATGAGTTGGTTCATCTAAAGCACAGGGCGGAGGAAGAGTGCTCAGTGACCACAGAGCACTTGCCTGCTCCTGCCAATTTTCCTATTCCTTCTCCAGCTTCCCTACCCTGCAACCATCTGGTCATGATGCTCCTAGGAGGAAAGAGAACAAACATATGTTGAGTAGCCACTATAGGCCAGGACTCACATGTTGTTATTTCACACCATCAGCAATACTGTCAGGGAGATAACTACATGGGAAATTTACTGATAAACCTACTGAGGTTGGGTAACATGCCCAAGGTCTCACAGGTGCTAAGCGGTGAACTGGCATTGAAAACTAAGACGTCAGTGGGACTTCCCCAGTGGTCCAGTGGCTAAGACTCCGTGCTCCAAATGCAGGGGGCCCGAGTTTGATTCCTGGTCAGAGAACTAGATCTTGCATGCTGCAACTGAAGATTCTGCATGTTACAATGAAGATCAAAGATCCCGGCATAGCCAAATAAAATAAATAAATATTCTTTTTAAAAATGAAAGAAAGATGGTTTTTCTTAGTGGCTCAGTGATAAAGAATTTGCCTGCCAATGCAGGAGAGATGGGTTCAATCCCTGGTTGGGGAAGATCCCACATGCTGCAAAGCAATTAAGCCCATGTGCTGCAGCCACTGAGCCCACGTGCCGCCAACTACTGAAACCTGTGTGTCCCAGAGCCTGTGCTCTGCTATGAGAAGCCACTGTAACGAGAAGCCTGCACACCACAACTAGAGAAGAGCCTGCACAGCAGTGAAGACCCAGCACAGCCAGAATAAATAACTAAATAAAATTATAAAAAATAAAAGCAACTGGTATCTCCATTTAAAAGAAAAAAAGAAAAATAAGACATCAGAATCTAGCTTCAGGGCATATTACAATTAACCTTAATTCATTAATATCAATTAAAACATTTTAATAGGCAACTCATTTGAGGGGATCATTTATTTGGATATACTATTAAATGAACCACAGACTTGCTTGAGACTGTTGGAAGATGGGTTGCAGCAGATCTGGGACGGAAGTAACCTTTGCTAAACTCATCATCAGGTGACTAACAAAAGACAAAATTTTTCCTTTCAGTAGTTCTTTCCTTCTACAGTAAGTGGCTACCTACTATATGCAATGGGCTCAAAAATAGGAGTGGGTTCAAAGTTTGCCAAGTCTAGTGGGAGACAGGCATGATCAGACCACAAGAAAACAGGATGATTGAGAGAGAGAGGTTTCCTTAAATTGTGACAGGGGCCAAATGGTGGAAAGGTGGGTAGGAAAGCTTCCCAGAGAATGTGATGTCTGAGTTGGATGTTGAAAGATGAATGAAGGTACATCAGAAGTGGAATGAGAAAGTAGGGGTGCAATGAGGCTGAGTAGAAAGAGAAGGAAAGAGAGGATGTTCTAGGCTGAGAAAATGCCAAGTGCAAAGACCAAAGAGGGGAGAGATCTGGTCATCTTGAAAGATCATCTTGGAAGACTGGCATGGCAGAAGCACAGGGCTTGGAGGAAATCAAAGAGATTCAGATAATAGATCAGGGTTGGAGAATTTGGGTTACTGCAGAACCAGACTTTTTTATAGGTATTATTTCCCTGGCTGATATAAGCCCAGCTTTGATACCCTATTGGGAAATTCATCACCACCCAATGACTGGATGAATAATACAAAACCAGTTAGAAACCATGGTGCTATGGTCTGAAATTTTCAGTTCAGTTCAGTTCAGTTCATTTCAGTCACTCAGTCATGTCTGACTCTTTGCGACCCCATGAATTGCAGCACGCCAGGCCTCCCTGTCTATCACCTACTCCCGGAGTTCACCCAAACTCATGCCCAGAGTTGGTGATGCCATCCAGTCATCTCATCCTCTGTTGTCCCCTTCTCCTCCTGCCCCCAATCCCTCCCAGCATGTTCTCCCAAAATTAATATGTTGAAATCCTAATCTGTAAAGTGATGGGATTAGGAGGAGGGGCTTTGAGGAGGTGATTAGGTCATGAGGGTGGAGCCCTTATGAATGGGATTAGTGCCCTTATAAAAAAGACCCCAGAGAGCTCCCTTGCCCCTTCCATCATGTGAGGACACTGGGAAGGCTGCAGCCCAGAAGAAGACTCTCACTTGACCATGCTGACATCCTGATCTTGGACCTCCAGCCCCCAGAACTATGAAAAGTACATTTCTGTTGTTTATAAGCCACCCAGTATATGGTATTTTGTTACAGCAGCTCAAATAAATGAAGACACAAGAGAAAATCAGCATGACATCTCAAAATGCTACTCATTCTTCAAGCTCAATCAAAATACTGAAATTTCCAAGAAATCTCAGGCGCCCAGCTTCTGAAACTCAGAGCACATTTCAAACTTAAAATCTCATGGATAATTTACAATATCCTGCCTTTTCTTTTCCTTCATTTTTTCATTCTACTTAAGTGTAAATACTTTATAAAATATAGAAGCAATACAGTGAGATTTTTTTACCATAAAATTAATGTCAATCAGATAAAGAAGGAAAAACAATCACTTCAGACAGAAGTGATCAACAGTTACATTTTCTTCCATTGATTTTTAGTAAAATAAATGATCAATGCTCAGGCCTAGGCAAATTAGTTATAAATTACTTGAGAGTGGAGATTGCTCACTATCACTATATCTTTTTTTAAAATATTTATTTACTTATTTGGCTATGCTGAGTCTTAGTTGTGGCGTGCAGGGTCTTTAGTTGTGGCATGTGGACATTATATATTTTTACCTCCCATGTGAACTTCTTAAATGTTTGTCATTGATGGAGACAATTCTCAATGAATTAAGAGCTCCCAGCTAGTTGGGAGCATGGCATAAGCCTGAAGAGTCTGTTAAAAGATTTGCTTGAAAATTTGTGCCCTGAGTGAGCAGTGTTGTAAAAAAAGCCCAGAAAAGAAGATGACACAGTCAGCCTTGTCATCTTCAAAAAAGACAGTGGCTCTTTAGAGTGGAGACCATCAGTGCTGGCTCGTCCTGTGGGGATTCTGGATCTATCTCTGGGGGTGGATGACCGGACTATCACCTGAAAAATAAAAGCAAAATGAATACGGCAAGGAACACACCACCCTCTTTCCCTCTCTTTCTTTCTTCCTAAAGTCCCCTGAGGAAAACAGATTATCCATCTCTTGAGGAATCTGAATGTTGTTCACTTCTGTGGCTGCTATGAAAAATTATCACACTCTGGGTGGCTTAAAACAAGAGAAATGTATTCTCTCACGGTTCTAGAGGCCAGAAGTCACTGTCACCAGGCTGAAATCGAGGTGTCAGCTGGGCTGTACCCCTCTCAGATCCTTTAGGGGAGAATCCATTCCCTGCCTCTTCCGTCTTCTGGTGGCTACTGGCATTTTTTGGTTTGCGGCTGCATCCCTCTGGTCTTGAAGGCAGCATCTTCAAATCTCTCTCGGCTTTGTCTTCCCATCACCTTCTCCTCTTAAGTGTCTGTCTGAAATCTCCTCTTTCCTCTCCCTTATAACGACCCTTGTGATTGTATTCAGGGCCCACCTGAAAAATGCAGGATAATATCTCCATCTCAAAACCCTTCATTTCACTCCATCTGTGAAGCCTCTTATTTTCCTTACAAAGAAACATTTTACAGGTTCTAGAGATAAGGACCTGATACCTTCGGGTGGCCATTATTTAGTCCTCCTACACTAGTAGTTCTTAGAGCAATTCATTGTGAGGCTGGATGAACTTCAAGGTTCAAGAGAAGCCTTTTGATAGGAACTTTCCTGGTGGTATAGTGGTTAAGAATCTGCCTTCCGATGCAGGGGACATGGGTTTGATCCCTGATTGGGGAACTAAGCTTGCCTGCCCCAAGAGAGAAGCCTGCATGCCAAAATGAAGCGCCCATGTGCTGCAAAGAAGACCCACCACAGCCAAAATAAAAAGAAAAAAGTAAAAAGAGAGAAACAGAGAAGCTTTTTCAACTGCATGATCTGGGTTAATGGGAGCAGACAGATAATGGGGAAGAGCAGAAAATGAGTAAGAAAGTCATAGTTTCTCAATAGTTTTGGAAAAGGCCCCTGTCCTTAATTTATGTTGTTTCCCCTGCTTGCAGCTCTTCCTTCCCCTGACCTCTTAAGGGGACTTACCTGAGCTCACCTGCCTGCCTCGCGCATACTGCATTGATGACATCTGCAACTCACTTTGTCTTCTGTTTCCCTTTTATCATAGCACTAAGCGCAACGAACGGCATTGTACACTTAATGTTTACCTCCAGGGGAGAGTGTGAGCTCCATAAGGCTCAGTGTGCCTTACCCAGAGCTGTGCTCTCAGTAGGCACTTAATAAATGCTCTTGAATTGACTAGAATTGCATTCCAGTTGAGATGAGAGATGCCCTGACAGCACATGTGCAATTGCATTTCCTCGCTTCCCTGATCTTGAGACCCAGACTAAGAAACTCTCTCTCCCACCCCACTGGCTGGATTGGCTCAGAGCCCTGGCCTGAACCTAGCCTCTCTCTCCTTCAGTTTCCTAGGTGATTAGACAGATCCTACTTCACATCTCCAGTTCATGCTGTGAGTAAGCTCAAAGCAACGCTCCTTAAAGCCATCCTTTCGGAAAAGTCTGTCAAGGACCACACACCAAAAGTGGAGCTTCTGTGACCAGAGGCTTGTAGGGGTTATAGAGGGAAGAATGACCTTCTTTGAATAGGTGGCCTGAACCAGGAAGAGAGGTGATATTTAGGCAAACCTCCAATGTTCAGTGGAAGGATGGTTTGGGAAACGTGTCTTTTCTAAAAAATGTTTTATGTATTTATTTAGCTGCACCAGGTCTGAATTGTAGCACTCAGGATCTTTGATCTTCGTTGGGGCATGCGGAATCTTTAGTTGCAGCATGTGGGATCTGGTTCCCTGACCAGAGATGGAATCCTGAGCCTCCTGCATTGGGAGCATGGAGTTTTAGCCACTGGACCACCAGGGAAGTCCTGGGAAACACATGTCTTTAAATGATAAATGACTTTGTTCTTTTAGGCCCTGGCTTTGACATTAGTTACTGCACCACGACCACCCCCACCCCCACCCCCATCTAGCTACTTGTGGGTGCTCCTGCGGCTGTGTCCAGCATGAGTGTGGATGGAGCCTGCAGACCAATCCTAGAAGTTTCCTCATGCCTGGTGCTCTTATTAGTTAGAAGCTCCTGTAAAGAGAAGACAAGAGAAGAAATGCAAGTGCAAACCGCCCCTTGGTTAAAGACTTTAATTAAAGAACTAGGGACTGAGATACTCTTGGATTTCTACTATCTATGCTGCTTCCACCCACTGAGAATTTTACCCTCCTTTTCCTGGTAGCTCAGCTGGTAAAGAATCTTCCTGGAGTGCAGGAGACCCCAGTTTGATTCCTGGGTCGGGAAGATCCACTGGAAAAGGGATAGCTACCCGCTCCAGTATTCTTGGGCTTCCTTGGTGGCTCTACCTATAATGTGGGAGACCTAGGTTCAATCCCTTGGTTGGGAAGATCCCCTAGAGAAGGGAAAGGCTACCCACTCCAGTATTCTGGCCTAGAGAATTCCATGGACTATACAGTCCATGGGGTCGCAAAGAGTCGGACACAACTGAGCAACTTTCACTTTCACTTCCTCTTTAGTAATAGTGTTCACGTAGCTCCTTACAATTTTCGAACACTTTTAGGCATAATACCTTGTTTAATTATTATTCCCCCCCAAGAAAACAGGACAATATAAAGAAATTACATTACATACATTTTTCCTAGTGACAAAAATAAAAGAATGAGGCTCAGAAAAAAATTATGCAATGTAACTATGATAATGCAATGATGCATGAGAGAAATGCATGAGGTGTTTAAACCCAGGTTTTGCAGAAATGAGAGCCATTCTGGTAATTTTCTTCTGTCTTTCTTGGGCTGGGACCAAAAATGTCTTATGACTTGGCACTCTTAAGTGCAAGGAAAGTTCGTTAAAGTAGTGTAGATCAGTGGTCCCCAATCTTTTTGGCACCAGGGACTGGTTTTGTGGAAGACAGTTTTTCCATGGACCAGGGGATGGGGGATGGTTTCAGAATGATTCAAATGCATTACATTTTTTGTGCACTATTTCTATTATTGCATTGGTTTCCCTTGTAGCTCGCTCGGTAAAGAATCTGCCTGCAGTGCAGGAGACCGGGGTTTGATCCCTGGGTTGGGAAGATCCCCTAGAGAAGGAAATGGCACCCCACTCCAGTATCCTTGACTGGAAAATCTCATGGACAGAGGAGTCTGGTGGGCTGCAGTCCATAGGGTCGCAAAGAGTTGGGCACGACTGAGTGACTAACACTTTCTTATTGACTCCACCTCAGATCATCAGGCATTATTTATATCCTGGAGGTTGGGAACCTCTGGTGTAGAGAACTCTCTCAGGTGAGGCCAAGTGAAGGCGTCGATCACCCCTCAGCCTCAGAAGGGCATCTAAGACAGAGATTTTCCCAGAAGGAAAGTTTAAGCATCCTCTGGGGTCATGATGTATTGCTATTGACTGTCATAATAATGTCTGAGTAATCCCAGACCTGGTTAGCAGCGGTCTAGAAATTTGATTTAAGATTGCATCTTAAAATTGTAGTTGAAAGCACTCCTAGCATATAGATTGTGATTTCCAAGTACCATTTCCTACTAAAAAGAGGCAGAGCTCCATGGAGAGATGCTGCTTCCAGGTCACAAGCAGGGAAAGTTGGCCTGGAACATCTCATGTCACAAAGCTTGAACTGTCCCCAAATGAATGGGATTATATGAAGAGTATACAGGAACCAGATTGAAGGAGCTCCCACAGCTAAATCCAATTTGAACATCCCCCTTCGCTTCCCTCCAATGATGATATTGGATTATAGCAGGCCAATAAAACTCATAAATCCATGGTGATACTTGCAAAGATAAAAAGAAGAGGGGAAAAGGGAGGGGGAAGAAAAAACAGTTTTTCACAAAACAATGCTGACAAATGAGTGAAGGAATAATGATAGAAAAATCACCATTTTGCAGCCTTCAGTGTAACAATGGCGGATTCTGTTAAGAATCACTGATAGATGTTCAAGTCGTTGGGTAAAAGACTTCCCAGGTGGCACAGTGGTAAAGACTCTGCCTGCCAATGCAGAAGACGCAAGACACGTGAGTTTGATTGCTGGGTTGGGAAGATACCCTGGTAGAGGAAATGGCAACCCGCTCCAGTATTCTTGCCTGGAAAATTCCACGGACAGATGAGCAAGGTGGGCTACAGTCCATGGGGTTGCAAAAAGTCGGACTCGACTAAGCACACACCCTCACATTCATTGGGTAAAAAGGTTGTTGGGAAGTGGGATATATTCACAGTGTTTCAAAGTGTCACCCATATTTATTAATTCACAGAAGGAGAAAAGAGAGACCTTGTGGTCTCTACCTTAACCAAGAGTTAGACCTTGGCATTGTCAATCATGGAGTAACTGACTTGTGACTCCTGAGATAAGAATCAGTGGGTGGTACACATCACAGCCTATGTGATGCTCTTGTCAGAAATGTCACCTGAATCTAATCCCGTGGAAACAGTCATTCATCTAGAGCATGGGACATTCTGCGGGACAAGGAGCTGAGGCTTATTAAAGACCCTAGCGCCATGAAGATCAGAATGAGAAGGTAGTGTGCTCTACATGGGGAAAAAGTAGAGAGACAGAACAGTCACATGCAATACTTAGACCTTGATTGGATCCTGGATCCAAAAAATTTGCTATGAAAGGACATTTAAATTTGTATTTATTTATTTTTTGGCTGCACTGGGTCTTGGTTACTGCTCTGGAGCTTTTCTCTAG
The DNA here is from genome assembly GCA_006410635.1 of Cephalophus harveyi. Classification (NCBI taxonomy): domain Eukaryota; kingdom Metazoa; phylum Chordata; class Mammalia; order Artiodactyla; family Bovidae; genus Cephalophus; species Cephalophus harveyi. The sequence goes on from SJYT01042521.1 coordinate 149,394, forward strand.
TTGCAGCAAGCGGGGGTTCCTCTCTAGTTGTGATGTGCGGGCTTTTCATTGCAGCGGCTTCTCTTGCTGTGAAGAGACTTTAGGGTGGTGGGCTTCAGCAGTTGCAGCTCATGAGCTCTAGAGTGCGGGCTCAGTAGTTGTGGCACGTGGGTTTAGTTGCCCAGTGCTGTGTGGAATCTTTCTGGACCAGGGATCGAACCCCATGTCCTCTGCATTGGCAGGCGGATTCTTCACCATTGGACTACCAGGGAAGTCCTAAAAGAATATTTTGAGACAATTTGGGAAATTTGAATATGGACTCAATGTTGTCTGCTGTTATTATATTAATGTTGATTTTCCTAAGTGTGATAATGAAGGAGAATGTTCTTGCCCTTGGGAGGTGCAAGCTGAAGATTCTAAGGGTGAGGTGCCATGGAATGGGAAGTGTACTTTTGGATGATATGGCTAAAGGGAAGAGTTTGTATAAGTATAGAGAGAGCTGGACTGAAGGAATTGCCGTTAAGCCTTTCACATTACAAAGGACTTTGGGTTTCTGTCCAGTAGTAGTGATGCATTTACAAGAAAGCTGGCAAACCTGAGCAGGGGATGGTCCGATGGCCTTGGAGCAGAGTTAGCACAGCTAGAGATGAAATGGGAGATGCAGGTCTTCTTCCAACAAAGAGTCTCCGGCACAGGCAGCAAGTGCCCCAAGGCCCATAAATCCACACATCTAGCTAGTAATTACTCATGAAGAGTATCAACGTCATTGGCCTTTGAAATCTAAGTAGAGTAGTTCAGGAAGCTCACAATCAAAGCAAATTTTTTTGTAAATAACAGCTTTTGAGTTCTTCCCTGGGGACTGCTATTCCCTGAAATGGAGTTGCCTCACCCCCCACCCAAGCCCTGTTACACACCACCCTCATTAAAGCTAGTGTTAAATCTTTGTTTAGAGAAAGGAATGCTGTAGGTATTTGCAATACTATTTCTGGTCCCCTCTGTTTTTAAGAATGTCACCATCCCTCACCTCCTGTGACTAATACACCCTGTCCCTCGGAGCCAATCCACTTCCCCTTTTAGAAAGTGGCTACTGGTGAAACTGCTAACAAGTGCTTCTCTGAGTATTTCTGGAAAAAGTTCTGGGAAGCCGAGTGATACTTCACCAGAGAGCTGAGTCGGCCACTCCACAAAGCAGTGTAATGTTGTGGCTTGTTCCTTATCTGTCCGTCTGTTTGGAAAATAATCATTCATTCACTTGTTCAGGATGAGTAACAATCCGAGATGGATAAATAAGCAAGCTGTTGATTTCATTTCCTGCGCATGTCTTCTACACAGAGGGCTGACTGGTAGAGAAAAGCATTCCAAAAATGTTTTGAGCTAACACAGCATAGTTGGGCCAAGTGGGTAATGTCCCAAGACGCACTGCTCTGCTGGGGACAGCATTCTTTAGATGTTAGCATTCCAGTCTCTTTACTTGCAGTATTGATCTTATTCTTTATGTTAGGCTCAAGTCTTGTGTACGGACTAGTAAATCATTATAAACCAGGAGATAGTAGAAGGAGACTAAAGTCTACTTATTACCAGCAGCACACCAGGTAGTTTATACGAATTGTTTCATTTATTCCTTATGTGTGTGTGTGTGTGCTCAGTTGCTCAGTCGTGCCCAACTCTTTGCAATCCCATGGAACGTAACTCACCAGGCTTCTTTGTCCATGGGATTTCCCAGGCAAGAATACTGGAGTGGATTGCCATTTCCTTTTCTAGGGAATCTTCCTGACCCAGGCATCAAACCCACATCTTATACCATCTCTGAAAATAATGTTTTTATTTTCCTCATTTTGAGAAATGAAGACTTAGAGAACTAAGAGACTTACCCAAACCATACAGTTAGAAGTTTCAGAGGATGAAATCCATGCTCTGTTTACTATCTCCAGTCATTTATAGTCAACGCTAGTATTAGTGTGATAGGTGATAGCCAGCAGATTTTAGTCTGTTAAGTTCCTTTCAGCCCCAAATACACATCTGGGCCATCTCCTTCTCATGACCAGGCAGCATATGCTCTTCGGTAATGATCTTCGGTAAAATCTGCAACGAAGTATAAGAACATGCATTTTCAAGCCAGATATTAATGAGGCTCACGCTGCTACTTGTCTCCAAGAGTCTGCAAAATACACTGGAATCATTCCATTATTGTACACATCTGTTATATCATTTATTTCAGTAAGTCTCAATCCTCCTGAAGGCAGTCAGTAGATACTAGGGTGTCACCAATTTCCTTAAGAGATGTTGTAGAAGTTATATATTAATTCTGAAAACAATGAAAACAGTGACAAAAGCACCACTATCCTAAAAAAACAGTCATCTAGTACTTTTAGGAGACAGTACAGAATTGAAAAGTGTGAACATTTGCAGTCAGATACCAAATATCTGAACTATTTTACTTAGAGTAACTCTGCTACTCTATGAAAACTTGAAAGATAACCTAAACTCTATAAATTTTCATTTTTTCACACATAAGATAGAGATAAAAGTGATATTAAATTCATACGGCTGTTGTGATTGTTTTATTAAAGAATGAAGGTCAAATTCAGCACAGAGCCGGGCTCACAGGACAGCCGACAGACTTAAAAGCAACAACAACAAATGAGATGATGTCCAGTAGCGGAAGTAATACATGAGGTGAAGGAAATATTACAGGTGAATGCAAGAAAGAGAAGGAGAGGGACGAGGGCACCTTAACTGGATGAATGCGGGGGCGTAGTCAAAGCTGAGACTGTGTTCCAGAGGGAAATGGCAGTGGTGTGGGCTTAGAGGGAGAAGCCCTGAGTTCAAGTTTCTATTCTGTTTCTTCTTACCATGCACTGTAGACAAGTCTGAACCTCACATTCCTGGTTTGCAAAAAGAAAAAATAAATAGCATAGAAAACAGTAAGTCCAAAAGATATATGTACCCTAACCTTTGCTGCTAAGTCGCTTCAGTTGTGTCCGACTCTGTGCAACCCCATAGACGGCAGCCCACCAGGCTCCCCCATCCCTGGGATTCTCCAGGCAAGAACACTGGAGTGGGTTGCCATTTCCTTCGCCAATGCATGAAAGTGAAAAGTGAAAGTGAAGTTGCTCGGTCGTGTCCGACTCCTAGCGACCCCATGGACTGCAGCCCACCAGGCCCCTCCGTCCATGGGATTTTCCAGGCAAGAGTACTGGAGTGGGGTGCCGTTGCCTTCTCCACCCAACCTTTACTGCAGCACTATTTAGTGTAGCCAGGACATGGAAGCAACCTAAGTGTCTATCAACAGAAGAATAGATAAAGATGTGAAACATATATACAATGAAATTTTCCTTGGCCCTAAAAAGAAACAAAACTGTGTCATTTGCAGAGACATGGATGGACCTAGAGACTGTTATATGGAGTGAAGTAAGTCAGAAAGGGAAAAATGAATATCATATATTAATTGCACATGTGTGTAATATAGAAAAATGGTACAGATGAACCTATTTGCAAAGCAGAAATAGAGATACAACGGTAGAAAACAATTGTATGGATTCCAAGGGGCCAAAGAGGATGTGGGATGAACTGGGATTGACATACATACACTATTGATGCTCTCAATAAAATAGATAGGGCTTCACCGGTGGCTCAACGGTAAAGAATTTGCCTGCAATGCAGGAGATGTGGGTGCATTCCATCCCTGGGTTGGGAAGATCTTCTGGAGGAGGGCATGGCAACCCACTTCAGTACTCTTGTCTGGAGAATCCCATAGACAGAAAAGCCTGGCGGGCTGCAATCCATAGGGTCGAAAGGAGTTGGACATGACTGAAATGACTGAGCACGCACGCATGCATAACATGGATAATTAGTGAGATCTGCCTAACGGTACAGGGAACTCTACTCAATGCTCTGTGGTGACCTAGATGGGAAGGAAATCCAAAAAAGAGGGGATACATGTATACACATAGCTGATTTACTTTGTTGTACAGCATAAATTAATACAACATTGTAAGGCAATCATATTGCAATAAAACTTTTTTTTTTAAAGAAGAAAGAAATGAAAAGCTACTTAAAGGAATGTGAAGATTAAAAGAACTCAGTGCATACATCTTTGTATGCACATTTGATTTGCATAGAATTGTTTGTATACATTTAATTGCAGACTATCAAATCCCACAAAAGGTGACTTAGCCCATCACTCTTACACTGACAGTAAAGCATTATATTCATTTATTCATTCACTCTTTCTTCCATTATTTCCTCATTCTTGTTCAGAGTTGATGAAGTTCTGTTAAGAAGCCTGAAACTGGGTGGGCATCAGAATAGCCTTCTACAGGGTGCGTTCCAGTTATCACATGAATTGTTTCACAGTAGTCTTGGGAAGTTTTGAGTATTGTTGCCATTTGACAGATGAGGAAATTTGTTGTTCAGTTGCTAAGTTGTGTCCAACTCTTTGCGACCTCATGGACTACAGTAGGCCACGCTTCCCCGTCCTTCACTAGCTCCCAGCATTTGCTCAGACTCATGTCCATTGAGTCGGTGATGCCATCCAACCATTTCATCCTCTGTTGCCCCCTTCCCCCCTGCCCTCAGGCTTTCCCAGCATCAGGGTCTTTTCTAATGAGTCCGTTCTTCTCATCAGGTGGCCAAATTGGGAATCACCTTTAACAGCATCCTGCTGTGACAGCGCTCACGTTTGAGGCAGCTAACTGTCCCTGCTACCAGCTGAGGACCACGTGAGGGCAAGGACATCATCCATCGGGGCTTGGACTATGGATGTTCGTTCAGGGTCTGTTGTCTCAGCCTCTTCTCGCGCTCAGATCCCTCCAAATTCTTGGGACTGGGTAGGGAAGGTCAGGACATGCTACAGAAATGAAGACAAAATGGACACAGGCAGGCTGGCTTTCTTCCCCCAAGAAGCATGGGTGGTAAATGAGCCTTGAAAGTCCCCATGGGAAGGTATTAAACGAAGTGATCATGGTTTTTGAACCCAACATCAGCTCACAGGCCCTGACAATAAGGCAACATTGAAAGTCAGACTGCCCCTAACAGGCGTGTGGTCAGCCTATGACTGCTGTAGAGAAAAGTCATTCTCTGCAGTGGGCTTGGGTGTAGCCCACTAGCGGACTACCTGTAATCCTGAACTTAGAATGAGAAGGAGGACAGGAAAAGAGAAAACAAAATAGATACAGGTAGGAAGAGTGCAAGCCCATCCCCCTTTCCGTTCCTAAGTGTTTCTGCTCTTACTCATGAAAGCCTGCAGAGGAAGCCTCTCTGTGTGTTATTCACCTCCCCAGGGGAACAACCACAAAATGAGAGCTGGTGCTGGATTCACAGGGATGGTCTGCAAGGAATGAAAAGAAGTAAATTTCTTGAAATGCTTGGCAATTTCAAATCTCCTGGGCCCATCAGAAGGGGAGAATGCAGTTCCAGAAGGTCCCCAATAGTAGTCTGAATGAGTTTAAAAACCTATGTTAGGCTGAGATGAAGGAGGGGTTGGGGGAGAGAAGGTGAGAGAGGGGAGGAGGGGGAGAAAGAGAGAGGGAGGGGGGAACCAGCCCTTTAACTGCTTCCTTTTGCTGTGGCGGCTATTGTACTTCTAGGTTCTGGGGCAGGATGTGAAGTGGGAAGTGTTTTGTGGTCAGAAGAACTGCAGCTGGAGGGGGATGGCGTGGGCGATGGATGCTCTGGGGGGAGATAGCAGAGGACTGGAGGAGGGAGGGAGAGGTCTAGCGGGTGGTGGATGAGTAGTAAGACGTCTCCCCCTCCCATCGGGCCTGCTTCCCCACTCGCCCAAGTCCAAAGGTTTCGGCTCAGTGTGCTAGATGCTGTCCTGCTATGATCTCCGGGTTTCATCGTAGGGTTTCACGGTTGGGCCAGGTTCTGTGGCTTTCCTGCAGTGTGCTTTGGACAAGTCACTTGACACTGGCCTCAGACTCTTCACCTGCCAAATGGCTGCTACTACACAGAGCTGACTCCCTGGAAAAGTCCCTGATGCTGGGAAAGATTGAGGGCAGAGGAGAAGAGGGCGTCAGAGGATGAGATGGCTGGATGGCATCACCGATGCAATGGACATGAACTTGGGCAAACTTTGGGAGACGGTGAGGGACAGGGAGGCCTGGCGTGCTGCCGTCCATGGGGTTGCAAAGAGTCAGACATGACTAGGCGACTGAACAACAACACAGAGCATCAAGTTGTTGAAAATAAATGAAATGCCTTCCAAACTGAAACACAAACACCTATGGGTCTGCAAGATCTCTTGGAGAAGGAAATGGCTACCCACTCCAGTATTCTTGCCTGGGAAATCCCATGGACAGAGGAGCCTGGCAGGCTACAGTCCATAGAGTCGCAAAGAGCTGGATACGAATTAGCAACTAAACAACAAAGCTGTTCTTAGGGTTTTGTAGAAATGGCTAGAAGGCAGTGATACCAACCAGGGTTCTTGGCCTTCCCCAGTCGATAGAAATGGACTAGAGGCTAGACAGGAAATTCAGGCCAGGCTTTATTGATGATGCCCCTGATGACACCAGGGAAAAGCAAGAAAAAAAAGGGCAAGCTTGTTCCTTATATGGGGTGAGGGGAGGGGTGTGTCCAGACTGGAGGGGTGGTTTAGGAGTTTCACTTGCCTCGAAGGTGGTGGTGTGTACAGGGGGCATGCGCAGTACCCTGCTTTTGCTCTCAGCCCCCTGGTTTTGCTCCAGGCTCCCCAAAAGTGGCATTAGGGCTTTTTGGTCTCTTTGTATCTTTGGGGCCCAGAATTTGCAGTTACTTTTAGTCTGCTCAGTTTCTCAGTATTTTGTTGCTCGAGGAAAGGTGTGTCCAGGTGCAAGCACTGCAGCATTGCCCCAGTAGGTCCCAGGCCCCAGGCCTGTCTCAGAATGATGGTCGGAGAGGCCTCTAGAAGGGCAGAGTTCTGGTTCAACAAACCCAGTAAGTATACATCGCCCCCGCCCTGTGCAGCTCACCTGCCTTTCCAGCGCTTTCCGACCTTACAGACATCAGGTCTTCACTGGGGTGTCCACAATGTCCCTCAGCCCCTACCCCGCCCCCCACCACTGGTCCCTCTGTGCTCCTAGCTTTACTCACCTGACTGTAAAGGCCCCCGGAGGAAGACTCAAGGTGTCTACTCTTTGATCACCTTCTCCAAGTGCAGCCAAATGGGACAGAAGGAGTGGGAGGAAGGGGCAAAAGAACGCAGGAAGGAGGACTAATTTTCCTCTGACTGACCCCAGCTGCAGCCTCTGCTCTGCTTGCCCAGCCTCTTTCCCTGACACGCTCTCTGATCCTGAACTGCCCCGGGACTCTGGTCTTCCACTTTGCACACCTTTCCTCCCAACTCAGCTTCACTTGAGCTATGCAAACAGAGAGAGAGCAAAGGAAGAAATAATGGCAACTTCGGGAGTATTTGAACATCAAGCTGCCCTTACAGTTGTTCCATGTCTGTGACACCTTGTGGGACCCCAGAAGGGCTACTGGGGTTACCCCCATTTTACAGGTGAGAGGCTGCATGCAGTTCCCACCTGCTAATGCAGGAGATGTAAGAAACTCAGGTTTGATCACCTGGCTGGGTAGATACCCTGGAGGAAGGCATGGCAACCCACTCCAGTATTCTTGCCTGGAGAAACTCATGGACAGAGGAGCCTGGCAGGCTACAATCCATGGGGTCACAAAGAGTCGGATGAGGCTGAGTGACTGAAAAACAGGAACAACAACAAGGCTACAGTTCAGCAAGGGGTTGTTCTCTTCCAGCCCCTGGGCTTGTAAGCATGAGAACTGGGGCTCCACCCTAGAGATTCAGAGTCCAGACTTTGACTTCTTCCCTCTCTTCTGTGTCTGTCTCAGCATGGAAGTGCTGAGTGTGTGTATGGGGTGCGAGGAGGGCAGGGGGAGTGGACAATTTATAGCTTAATAGAACTAGAATTAAGAATGATCTACACAATTTGGGGAAAATTCCTATCTGCTATTCCTGCTGAAACTAAACTTTGTCTAGTTTTAAGAGGGTTCAGAATCACACTTTTGGAAAAATCCTAAGCATTCTTCAGTGTTTTGAGCACCTGAGGAGGTGCTTTAAAATGATTTAGAAAGTGAACAGAGGTGTCTGCCTTTCTGACTTGACCCCATTTGGAGTATGAATGAGGTGTGCAGGGGTCCACGATCCTGACTATGGTCGTGTCTTCTCTCCGTACAGATAGGACAGAATTGGACAATGTTACCTTGTGACTTAGAATCTGATTAAACAAATATAAGCTCTACTATGCACACATTTGGAGAAGGAAATGGCAACCCACTCCAGTGTTCTTGCCTGGAGAATCCCAGGGATGGTGGAGCCCGGTGGGCTGCCATCTGTGGGGTCACACAGAGTCGGACACGACTGAAGCGACTTAGCAGTAGCATGCACACATTAGTCCACCTAAAATAAGTTTTTTTACCTCTGTCTTAGGACAATCAGAATATGACCCAAATCCAAGCAAAAGCCTAGAACACAATTAACGTTAAACATTAATATTTAACATTAATATTATGTTAATACATAAAATATTTATAATGTTAAATGTAAATTATAATATTTAACATTAATGGGGAATAGACTTGCAGATCATAGAGAATTAATACATGGTCTTCTGGGATTGTAAGAAAAAAGGAGCTAAAACAGTAAAAATTAGCATTATCTGAGTTTTATCTGGGCTTCCCTGTGGCTCAGACAGTAAAGAATCTGCTGCAGTGCAGGAGATGCAAGAGACATGGGTTCAACCCCTGGATCGGGAAGATCCCCTGGAGAAGGGCATGGCAACCCACTCCAGTATTCTTGCCTGGAGAATCCCACGGACAGAGGAGCCCAAAAACAGGACATCCAAACCTCTAAGACAAATAATTTCAGATCAAATCTCACCTGCCTTGACAGCTGTTTCAGTGTTTTGGGTGGCTATAACAGAATACCATAGACTGGGTGGCTTATAAACAACAAAAATTTATTTCTCACAGTTTTGGAGGCTGGAAAGTTCAAGATCGAGGCTCTGGCAGATTCAGTGTCTGATGAGAGTCTGCTGCTTTGTTCATACATGGCTGTTTTCTTTCTGTGTCCTCATCTGGCAGAAGGGATGGGGGGTCCCTTTCATAAGGGCACTGATCTCATTCATGAGGGTCTACTCTCATGAACTTATCACCCCCAAAGATCCCACCCCCAAATCCCATCACACTGGGGGTTAGGTTCCAACATGTGCATTTGAGGGGGACACAATACCTTCAGTCAGGGCTTCCCTGATAGCTCAGTTGGTAAAGAATCCACCTGTAGTACAGGAGACTCTGGTTTGATTCCTGGGTCAGGAAGATCCACTGGAGAAGGGATAAGCTGCCCACTCCAGTATTTGTGGGCTTCCCTTGTAGCTCAGCTGGTAAAGAATCTACCTGCAATGTGGGAGACCTAGGTTCGATCCCTGGGTTGGGAAGATCCCCTGGGGAAGGGAAAGGCTACCCACTATTCTGGCCTAGAGAATTCCATGGACTGTATAGTCCATGGGGTGGCAAAGAGTCGGACACAACTGAGCGACTTTTACTCACTTTCACATACATTCAGTCTTTAGCAACCTCCAACAAAGGTCCGTCTAGTCAAGGCTATGGTTTTTCCAGTGGCCATGTGTGGATGTGGGAGTTGGACTATAAAGAAAGCTGAGCACCGAAGAATTAGTGCTTTTAAACTGTGGTGTTGGAGAAGACTCTTGAGAGTCCCTTGGACTGCAAGGAGATCCAACCAGTCCATTCTAAAGGAGACCAGTCCTGGGTGTTCATTGGAAGGACTGATGCTGAGGCTGAAACTCCAGTACTCTGGCCACCTCATGCGAAGAGTCGACTCATTGGAAAAGACCCTGATGTTGGGAAAGATTGAGGGCAGGAGGAGAAGGGGATGACAGAGGATGAGATGGCTGGATGGCATCACCAACTCGATGCACATGAGTTTGGGTGAACTCAGGGAGTTGGTGATAGACAGGGAGGCCTGGCGTGCTGCAATTCTTGGGGTCGCAAAGAGTCAGACATGACTGAATGCCTGAACTGAACTGAAAGCTATTCTTGAGATAACATTTAAATTATTTTCTGGGGACTTCCCTGGTGGTCCAGTGGTTAAGACTCCACACTTCCACTGCAAGGGATGTGGGTTTGATCCCTGGTCAGCGAACTAAGATCCTGCATGACATGTAGTGCAGCCAAAAAAATTAATAGTCTTTTGTTCCCTGACAGTGGAACCTGAGAAATGTCCCCATTTTTTCTGAGGCCTTTTTTTTTGGGGGGGGAGTTTTTTTTTTTTTTTTTTTTACCCCCTCTCTAGGTCTTTGCTTAGCTCTAATGTTAATTATGGGCTTCTCTGGTGGCTGACATGGTAAAGAATCCACCTGTAATGGAGGAGACCTGGGTTCGATCCCTGGGTTGGGAAGATCCCTTGGAGGAGGAAATGGCGACCCACTCCGGTATTCTTGCCTGGAGAATCCCCATGGACAGAGAAGCCTGGCAAATTATGCCATGAAACCTTTCCAATTCCTTTTCTCCCCTTGCTAGAAAAAAACATCTTCTCTAAAACTGAAAGTTACCTTGATTTTGATACAGAAACCTCGTGTGAAGTTTAGAGCCAGAAGTGTCTCACTCATGGTCTCTTGCTAGCTGTAACTGAAATGGAAATTAACTTCAGGGTTGGGACTCCAGGCCATGCCCTTTATATCGCACTGCCTTATCTAGAAGGACTGATCCATGGCCCCTGTGAGCACATTAGCAGATTCGTTCTGTAACCGCTACCACAGACGAGACCCCAGGACCCAGGACCAGTCAGCTTTGGCAAGGGGTGGGCACTCAGGAGGGACCTGGAATGTGAATGCCCCAAGAGCAGGGCAGGCTGGTGAGAGTGCTCAAAGCTGGGGTCAGGGAGGCACTAGTCTTGACTGGCTTTCATCCTTTACACTGCAGCTAAAGTATTCTCTTTAACACCTTACCAGGAAACATGCTTATGCCTTTCCCTAGCTAAAGATCCTTTTATTTATTTATTTTTAAAGATTAAACTTTTTTTTTTAAATTTATTTATCTTTGTGCTGGGTCTTTATTGCTGCTCAGGCTTTTCAATAGTTTTGGTGGTCAGGCTTCTCACTGAAATGACTTTTTTTGTTGCAGAGCATGGGTTCTAGTTCACGGGCTCAGTAGTTGTGGCTCTCGGGCTCTAGAGCTTACTAGTTGTGGTTTGGGGGCTTAGTTACTCTGTGGCATGTGGTATCTTCCTAGACCAGGGATTAAACCCATGTCTCCTGGATGGCAGGTGGATTATGACTTTTCTTGTTGCAGAGCATGGGTTCTAGTTCACGGGCTCAGTAGTTGTGGCTCTCGGGCTCTAGAGCTTACTAGTTGTGGTTTGGGGGCTTAGTTACTCTGTGGCATGTGGTATCTTCCTAGACCAGGGATTAAACCCATGTCTCCTGGATGGCAGGTGGATTCTTTATCACTGAGACATGAGGGAAGCCCAGATATATATATATACATATATATATATATTTTTAAATATATGGACCATTTTGAAGTCTTTTATTGAATTTGTTACAATATTATCTCTGGTTTTTTTTTTTCTGTGTTTTGATTTACTGGCCATGAGGCATGTGGGGTTCTTGGCTCTCTGACCAGGGATTGAACCCCAAATATACATATATATATATATTTTTAAATATATGGACCATTTTGAAGTCTTTTATTGAATTTGTTACAATATTATCTCTGTTTTTTTTTTTTTTCTGTGTTTTGATTTACTGGCCATGAGGCATGTGGGGTTGTTGGCTCTCTGACCAGGGATTGAACCCCAAATCCCTGCTTTGGAAAGCGAAGTCTTAACCACTGAGCTGTCCAGGAAGTCCCTGAAGACCATTTTAAAGGGTTCTTTACTGCCTTCAGGATAAAGCCAGATTCCCTGACGCTGTCTTCAAGGCCCCCTTCACTATGGCCTCTGTTTTCCTCTATATCTTCACATCATGTAACCACTGCCACCTCTTCAGTCCCCCCATATATATCACTACCAGTAACATATATAATGTGGACTTCAATTCACACAGTGGCAAGTGACGCTGTGACCCTGCCTTCCAGATGTACTTTGGTATTCTTGACAGCAGACAGGGCTGATGGCAATCATGATGCAGAGAAATCCATGCTGTGATTGTGAAGTTCTGAGTTTTACGGGAACTCACAGGAAGAATGCCTGGGCCAGCTTTAGGAGATCAGGGAAGATTTCCCAAAGGGAGTACCACCTAAGCTAAAACCGAGATGATGGTAATAGATGAAGAGAGTTAGGAGACAGTGTTTCAAGCAAACAGAATGGAGTGATGGCAGAAGGCAAACCAGAACACAGAGTTCAGGATCCAAAGGAATAAGGGGTATTTGGGGAGATAGAAAGAGATGAAGCTGAGGTAGGCAGAGCTGGTTATGCTTGGGTTTCTAAGCGCTGCCAAGGAATCTAGATGATACTTCGAAGGCTATGGGAAACCAGTGAAGAGTAAGCTTAAACTGAGGTAAACAGGGAATTGAGGAGTGATAAAGGGATGCAGATTTGAACGACAAGAGATCACTCGCTTCTTCTAGCTTTGCCCAATCAACAATTATTTGTTGAAAACAATCGCACAAAGCTCTAAACCAAATCCGGTAGGGAATACACAGAAAGAACACCATAGCTTTCCCTTAAAAAATCCCACAGTCTAAGAAGAGGCTTAAAACAAACAAAACAAAAACATATATATACAATGAAATATTACTCAGTCATAAGAATGAAATAATGCCATTTGCAGCAACATGAACAATATTATCATACTAAGTGAAGCCATGAAATTAGAAGACGCTTACTCCTTGGAAGAAAAGTTATGTCCAACCTAGATAGTATTTTCAAAAGCAGAGACATTACTTTGCTGACTAAGGTCCGTCTAGTCAAGGCTATGGTTTTTCCTGTGGTCATGTATGGATGTGAGAGTTGGACTGTGAAGAAGGCTGAGCACCGACGAATTGATGCTTTTGAACTGTGGTGTTGGAGAAGACTCTTGAGAGTCCCTTGGACTGCAAGGAGAGCCAACCAGTCCATTCTGAAGGAGATCAACCCTGGGATTTCTTTGGAAGGAATGATGCTAAAGCTGAAACATGGTCATGTATGGATGTGAGAGTTGGACTGTGAAGAAGGCTGAGCGCCGACGAATTGATGCTTTTGAACTGTGGTGTTGGAGAAGACTCTTGAGAGTCCCTTGGACTGCAAGGAGAGCCAACCAGTCCATTCTGAAGGAGATCAACCCTGGGATTTCTTTGGAAGGAATGATGCTAAAGCTGAAACTCCAGGACTTTGGCCACCTCATGCGAAGAGCTGGCTCGTTGGAAAAGACTCTGATGCTGGGAGGGATTGGGGGCAGGAGGAGAAGGGGACGACCGAGGATGAGATGGCTGGATGGCATCACAGACTCGATGGACGTGAGTCTGAGTGAACTCCGGGAGTTGGTGATGGACAAGGAGGCCTGGCATGCTGCGATTCATGGGGTCGCAAAGAGTCAGACACGACTGAGCGACTGAACTGAACTGAACTGAACTAAAGTAAGCCAAATATGTGATATCACTTATATGTGAAGTCTAAAATATGACATAAATAAACTTATTTACACAAGAGAAACAGACTTACATACATAGAAAACAAACTTGTTAACCGAGAGGAAAATGTGGGGGAGAACAATTAGGAGTTTGGGATTGGCAGATATAGAGTGAAGCGAAAAGCTGAAAGTGTTAGTTGCTCGGTTGAGTCCGACTCTTTGCCACCCCATGGACTGTAACCCGCCAGGCTTCTCTGTCTATGGAATTTTCCAGGTAAGAATACCGGAGTGGGTAGCCATTCCCTTCTCCAGGACATCTTCCTGACCCAAGGATCTAACCTGGGTCTCCTGCATTGCAGACAGATTCTTTACCATCTGAGCCACCAAGGAAGCTCAGAAACAGACTGTTGTGTATAAAATAGTTAAAGAACAAGGTTCTACTGTAGAGCACAGGGAACTATATTCAGTATCTTGTAAAAACTATCATGGAAAAGAATATATGTAAAACGGAATCACTTGCTATAACCTGAAACTAACACATCACTGTAAGTCAACTATGCTTCAATAACATAAATACAACCTCAAACCCCAAACCAGGTAGCATATTAAAACTGTTAATAGATGTACCATCCAATGGTAGCTGAATTCAAGAGAGTGATTCAGTTCAGTTGGAGCATCACCAAAGATCTCATGAGGACAATGCTGTTTGAGGCTGTCAGAAGAAAAGGAAGGTTTCTACCACTAGTGATGGGAAATAAGGAGAGGAGGGATCAAGAAGGTCATGGGAAGGGAGGAGAAAGTTAGAGAGCAGGGAAGAGCAGCCTTCCCTGATAATGATGGAGGACCACAGTGAGAGATCAGCCAGGCAGGTTGAGGCCAGAGTCCCAAGCGCCCCAAATGCCTGGCCAAGAAATTTGGATTGAAACTCTGCAAGAAACAGGAAGTACCAAAGGTTTTTAAGATCAGAAGAGCCAAAATAAGAACTTGAAGATTAATTGACAGATTAATATATATTAATCTATTGTATATAACAGTGCTACTCAACTGGGGTTTGTGGATATATTCTCAGTGCTCGGAGAATTCTAAAATAATTTACAAATTTCAAAAAATTTTCAATTTTCACTTTTATTCTAATAAGAATCTTAAAATACTATGATAGCCTAGAGTATTTGAATGACCACATTATATAACAGAATCCGGCCACTCAAATTCAATGTCCATGCCCTTACTCAAATATTAATTGAGGACTTACTTTGTGCCAGGTGTTGTTCTATACCCTGGGCATACAGCTATAGACAAAACAGATGAAAATCTCCCTCTGCAAATTTGAACATTAACTGGCTATTTATCAATAATAAGAAAAAAATTTTTAGGCATCATCACGGTGCATGGTCGTGTTTTAAAAGGAGTTCTTGGGTTTCCCTGGTGGTCCAGAGGTTAAGAATCCACCTGCCAATGCAGGAGATGTGGGTTTGATCCCTGGCCCAGGAAGATGATCCCACTTGCTGTGGAGCAACTAAACTTGTGTGCCACACCTACTGAACCTATACTCTTGAGCCCGCGAGCTGCAACTACTGAACCCAAGTGCCACAAATACTGAAGCCTGCGGGCCCTAGAGCCTGTGCTCTGCAACAAGGGAAGCCACTGCAACGAGAAGCCCATGCACCGCAATTTCAGACAACCCGTGCATACCAACAAAGACCCAGCGCAGCCAAAAATAAATAGCTTCTACAATTTTTAAAAAAATAAATAAAAGGAGTTCTTATCTTTCAGGGGTGTATGCTGAAATGTTTATATGTGGATTTACCTGGTGTCTAAGATCTGCTTCACAACTGCCCAGGTGGGGACTAGGGGTGGAGGAAAAGTGGATGAGAATATAAATGAAATGAAATCGCCCACGAATGGATGGTTATAGCTGGGCAAAAGGATGAAAAGGTTCATTGTGCTATTCTCCTTACTTAATGTACGCTTAATGTTTTTCACAAAAAACAAACAAAACAAAAACAAAGCCTCCGCTTATGGAGTTTACTTTCTAGTCTTCGAATTTGTGCTTATGATGCATTGACAACCAAGTGAAGGCAATATGATGTCACAGCACCAGAAAAGAACAGAAGCTGTGGGACTTCCCTGCTGGCCTAGTGGTTAAGAATCTGCCTTGCAGTGCAAGGGATGTGGGTTTGAACCCTGGTCGGGGAACTAAGATCCCACATGCTGCAGAGGACTAAGCCCTAGCTACAACTACTGAGCCTGCACACTGCAACTAGAGAGTCCATACACCGCATTGAAAGATCCCACGTGCTGCAACCAAGACTTGACACAATCAAATAAATTTCTTTTTTTAAAAAAAGAACAGAAGTTGCAAAGTAGCTTATACAGAGATAAGTGAGGAAACTGAGACCTTACCTGGCACATGGAAGTGTCAGCATCCTGGATCCCAAAGAACCAGTTTGAAACATGAAACCTCTTCAGGGTGCATCTTTCCTGAGTATCTTGTCTCTGCACATTTTAATTTGAAGCTGTCATGTCTGACTCTCTGCGATCCCATGGACTGTAGCCCACCAGGCTCCTCTGTCCCTGGGGATTCTCCAGTCAAGAATACTGGAGTGGGTCGCCATTTCCTCCTCCAAGGGATCTTCCCAACCCAGGGATCGAACCCAGGTCTCCTGCATTGCAGGCAGATTCTTTACTGTCTGAGCCACCTGGGAAGACCAAGAATACTGGAGTGGGTAGCCTATCCCTTCTCCAGGGGATCTTTCTGACCCAGGAATTGAACCAGGATCTCCTGCAGGTAGATTCTTTACCAGCTGAGCTACTGGGAAAGCCCTGAAACTGCTCATTATTAAGTAAATAAGAAAGCGTTACAAATATTTGTGTGTTAGGAGTATACCATTAAAAATCATTCTGTGACAGTTTCAAGAGTATTTGTTTAAAAAACAACATGCTAGAACTCAAAACGTGGCCCAGAATACTAGAATGGGTTGCCATTCCCTTACTCAGGGATCTTTTCAACCGAGGGTCTCCTGCATTGCAGGCAGATTTGTTACCATCTGAGCCACCAGGGACGCCCAAAAAGTGACCCACCACGCTCAAAAGAATTCAGCTAATAACAAGTGAAGCACAAACGGACAAATTTACCTAACACTAGTTTCAGCAGGACAATATACTGTCACTTTAAATTAATGTATTAGAGTTTCATTAGTCTTTCATGTTTATTTTTAATGTAAAATGTTTTACTTACAGTCATCCCTGGGTTTCTTCAAGGGATTGATTCTAGGATCCCCACAGATATCAAAATCCGTGGATGCTCAAATTCCTTATATAAAATGGTATAGTATTTGCATATAACCTACACACATCCTCCAGTATACCCTAAAGCATCTCTAGATTACTGATTATACCTAATACAGTGCAAATACTGTATGCATCCGTGCATGCGTGCTGTTGCTTCAGTCTTGCCTGACTCTTTTGTGACCCCATGAACTGTAGCTTGCCAGGCTCCTCTGTCCATGAGATTCTCCAAGCAAGAATACTGGAGTGGGTTACCATGCTCCCCTCCAGGGGATCTTCTTGACCCAGGAACAGAATCCATGTCTCTTACGTCTCCTGCTGTAAATACAATGTAAGGGCTTTGTGGATAGCTGCCTGTGTGTGACAAATTCTCCTGTTTTGCTTTTTGGAATTTTCTGGAATTTGGGGGAATATTTTTGATCTGAGTTTGGTTGAATCTATGCATGTGTAATTCGCAGATGCAAAACTCATGGATATTGAACTTGCAGATATGGGGGGCTGACTGTTACTGGTAATAACTACTACAGGTAAAAAGTTCACAATTTTAATTTTATGCCTCAGTTCAGTTCAGTCGCTCAGTCGTGTCCAACTTTTTGCAACCCCATGAATCACAGCATGCCAGGTCTCCCTGTCCATCACCATCTCCCAGAGTTCACTCAGACTCACGTTCATCGAGTCCGTGATGCCATCCAGCCATCTCATCCTCGGTTGTCCCCTTCTCCTCCTGCCCCCAATCCTTCCCAGCATCAGAGTCTTTTCCAATGAGTCAACTCTGCGCATGAGGTGGCCAAAGTACTGGAGTTTCAGCTTTAGCATCATTCCTTCCAAAGAAATGACAGGGCTGATCTCCTTCAGAATGGACTGGTTGGATCTCCTTGCAGTCCAAGGGACTCTTAAGAGTCTTCTCCAGCACCACAATTCAAAGGCATCAATTCTTCAGTGCTCAGCCTTCTTCACAGTCCAACTCTCACATCCATACATGACCACTGGAAAAACCATAGCCTTGACTAGATGGACCTCAGTCGGCAAAGTAATGTCTCTGCTTTTGAATATACTATCTAGGTTGGTCATAACTTTTCTTCCAAGGAGTAAGTGTCTTTTAATTTCATGGGTGCAATCACCATCTGCAGTGATTTTGGAGCCCCCCAAAATAAAGTCTGACACTGTTTC
>SJYT01042521.1:172603-185875 GCA_006410635.1 Cephalophus harveyi
TTTCTGTCCTTTATCGAGCCCATCCTTGCATGAAATGTTCCCTTGGTATCTCTAATTTTCTTGAAGAGATCTCTAGTCTTTCCCATTCTGTTGTTTTCCTCTATTTCTTTGCATTGATCACTGAAGAAGGCTTTCTTATCTCTTCTTGCTATTCTTTGGAACTCTGCATTCAGGTGCTTATATCTTTCCTTTTCTCCTTTGCTTTTCGCCTCTCTTCTTTTCACAGCTATTTGTAAGGCCTCCCCAGACAGCCATTTTGCTTTTTTGCATTTCTTTTCCATGGGGATGGTCTTGATCCCTGTCTCCCGTACAATGTCACAAACCTCATTCCATAGTTCTTCAGGCACTCTATCTATCAGATCTAGGCCCTTAAATCTATTCCTCACTTCCACTGTATAATCATAAGGGATTTGATTTAGGTCATACCTGAATGGTCTAGTGGTTTTCCCTACTTTCTTCAATTAAAGTTAATAGTTTAAAACAATGACTTTAAAAATATCTTCTCTCTCCCCCAATTTCAAAAATACAAGACAGTATAGTGCTGACTTCCCAGGTGGCGCTAGTGGTAAAGAACCCACCTGCCAATGCAGGAGAGATAAGAGACATGGTTATAGTCTCTAGGTTGGGAAGATCCCCTGGAGGAGGGCATGGCAACCCACTGCAGTATTCTTGCCTAGAGAATCCCATGGAGTCTGGCAGGCTACAGTCCATAGGGTTGCACAGATCAGACAAGACTGAAGCGACTTAGCACACATAGTACTGGCATAAGAATCAACATATAAGTCAATGGCAGCAAGTTAAGATTCAGAAATTAACCCTTACATTAACAAGTAATTATTTTCAACAAGGGTACCAAGACAATTCAGGAAGAAAAAACATAGTCTCTTCTATGAATGTTCTGGAACAACTGAATAATCACATGCAAAAGAATGAAATTTGACCCTTCCTCACACTGTACACAAAATTCAGCTCAAATTAGACCATCAATAAATGTAACTGCCCAAACTTTAAAACTCTTAGAAGAAAATATAGGAGTGATTCTTCACGACCTTAGAAAGCTTTGCACCAGAAGCACTAGAAACAAAACAAAAATTAGACAAACTGAACTTCATCAAAATTGAAATCTTTTGTGCTTCAAAAAATACTATTAAACAAGTGAAAAAGACAATCCATATATTAGGAGAAAATGTTTTCTAATCCATATGTCTGATCAGGGACTTACAATTAGAATCCATAAAGAACACACAATTTAGTAATAAAAGGGACAAATAACCCATTTTAAAAATAGACAAAAGAGCTAAATAGTTCCTTCTCCACAGAAGATATACAAATGACCAATAAGAACATGAAAAGTCACTCAACATTACTAGCCATTGCTGCTGCTAAGTCGCTTCAGTCGTGTCTGACTCTGTGCGACCCCATAGATGGCAGCCCACCAGGCTCCCCCGTCCCTGGGATTCTCCAGGCAAGAACACTGGAGTGGGTTGCCATTTCCTTCTCCAATGCATGAAAGTGAAAAGTGAAAGTGAAGTCGCTCAGTCGTGTCCAACTCTGTGCGACCCCATGGACTGTAGCCCACCAGGCTCCTCCATCCATGGGATTTTCCAGGCAAGAGTACTGGAGTGGGACGCCATTGCCTTCTCCATTACTAGCCATTAGGAATATGAAAATCAAAACCATCATGAGATATCACTTCATACTCACTGCTGCTACTGCTGCTAAGTCACTTCAGTCGTGTCCAACTCTGCGACCCCATAAACGGAAACCCATCAGGCTCCTCCATCCCTGGGATTCTCCAAGCAAGAGCACTGGAGTGGGCTGCCATTTCCTTCTCCAATGCGTGAAAGTGAAAAGTGAAAGCACTAGAACAAGCTAAAAATCAATAAAGTCAGATAATAACAAATGTTGGTGAGGATGTGGAGAAACTGGAACTCTCACACACTGCTAGTGAGAATGTATTAATAAAATGGTGCAGCCATTTTTGAAAACTGCTTGGAAATTCCCTAAAATGTTAAATACAGTATTATCAAATGATCCAGTAATTCCATTCCTAGGTATATACCCAAGAGAAATGGAAACATGAGCCCACACAAAAACTTGTATACAAGCATTCATAGCAGCATTATTTGTTATAGCCAAAAAGTGAAAATAACCAACGTCTATAACAAATGAAGGGATAATTCAAGTTGGTATATCCATAGGATGGAATATTAATCAGCAGTTAAAAAAAAAAAAGTTCTAATACATATCATAAGATGATACATATCTATCTAATACATATCATAAGATGATCCTTGAAAACAGTATCCTAAGTGAAAAAGGTCAGTCACAAGACAGCATACTGTGTGATTTCATTTATGTGGCATGTTCCAAAGAAGTACATCTATAGAGCCTGAAAGTAGATTGTTGATTGCCTGGAACTGAGAGGATTGAGGAGAAATAGAGAGTGAATGCTAATGTGTGTGAAATTTCTTTAGGGGGATGATAAAAATGTTCTAAAATTGATTGTGGTAATAGTTGTACAAATCCGCATGCTAATTCGCTTCAGTCGTGTCCAGCTCTTTATGACCCCATAGCCAGACAGGCTTCTCTGTCCATGGGATTTTCCAGGCAAGAATACTGAAATGGGTTGTCATGCTCTCCTCCAGGGATCGAACCCAAGTCTCCCACATTGCAGGTGGATTCTTTACTGTCTGAGCCACCAGGGAAACCCAAGAACACTAGAGTGGGCAGCCTTTCCCTCTCCAGGGGATCTTCCTGACCCAGGAATCAAACCAGGGTCTCCTGCATTACAGGCAGATTCTTTACCAACTGAGCTACCAGGGAAGCCCTAAATATGTGGAAGGGGTCAGGTAATTATTTTATGTATGTTTGATATACTTCATAATGTAAAAGAATCAAATTGTGCCTAAAATAAAATTTTAAAACACATACAAAGATCCAGCTTTTATAAGATTGCTTGTCTGCATGCCTACTATATATGAGTGTATGTGTGTGTGTCTGAGTGTACATATGTGTGTGTGTGTATATATATAAACATATATATGCTCTACGTCTATAGAGAGATCAACCTAGAAAAATGTTCACCTAAAATTAACATAACATTTTATCATACAGCATTGGCATTTATTTTCTTTACTATGCTTCTAAAGTGGATGGCACTTCTAATAACAAATCCATACCTTTTCTTCCCCCGGCAAAAGTCAGAGGTTTGCTTTACTTTTTTCCATGCCTTATTCATATTTCCTTGGTTTTTACCTAACATCCGTTCCCTGTTCTAGGACCCACCCTATCCACTAGACCACATTACATTCAGTTGTTATGTCTCCTTAAGGTCCTCTGGGCTGCGCCAGTTTCTCAGCCTTTCCTTATTTTGGGTGACCTTGACAAGTTTTAGGAACACTGGTCACATATATTGCAAAGTGTCCCTGAACTGGGATTTATCCGATGGGTTTCTCATGATTACACGGGGGTTACAGGTTTTGAGGAGGAAGCCCACAGGGTAAGGTACACCACATAAAGAGCATGTACCGATAACGGGACTTACACTGTTGGCCGGGCTGAGGCGGCGTTCATCGCGCTTCTCCTCTGTAAAGTTACCCCCTTTTTCCTTCTTTGGAAGAAAGTCACCATGTGCTCCTCACACTTAAAACGTAGGTAGCTATCCTCCACATCTTTGAGGGCAGAATACCTACAAAAAAATATTTGGAGTCCTCAGCATGGGAGATTTGTCTCTTCTCCATTTATTTATTTATTCCTTCCTTCCTCCAAGCATTTATTTATCTCAGCATGAGCTTGGGGATATTACTTTTTAACATGAATTATAATCACTTTATTGCTGAAATTATCCCAACTTTGGCCATTGGAATCTCTTTCAGTTGGCCCCTGTGTCCCTTTGACATAGCCCCTTCACCGTGTGGTTTTTGTTTTGTACCAATTTTTTCAGAGCAATATGCATAAAGATTAGTGTACATTAATGGTGCTATAGATATATTAATAATACATAGTACACTGTCAAGCACACTTAAGTAAAATTACTGTTATAACTTAGCTTCCCTGATAGCTCAGTTGGTAAAGAATCTGCCTGCAATGCAGGAGACCCTGGTTTGGCCACCTGATGTGAAGAACTGACTCACTGGAAAAGACCCTGATGCTAGAAACGATTGAAGGCAGGAAGAGAAGGGGACGACAGAGGATGAGATGGTTGGATGGCATCACCGACTCAATGGACATGAGTTTCAACAAGTTCCGGGGGCTGGTGATGGACAGGGAGGCCTGGCATGCTGCAGTCCATGGAGCTGCAAAGAGTCAGACAGGACTGAGAGACTGCACTGAACTTAGCTAACAATAATAGCTCAACAACAATATTTTTTAAAATTCCACCTCATATTTTTTAATTTTTCACATTGGAAAACACTGACATATTGCTAAGAGCTAACTTCTGTGGAGCACTGACTATATCAGCACTTGCCATGCATCTACTGTTCCATTTAATCCTCACAATAACCCTATGGCTAAACCTTGAGGAATATTTAATATAAGGCTAGTATTAACCTTATTTAATACAAGGCTTAGATTCACACTCTAGAAGTCAAGCACAGCACTTCTCAAAGTGGGGTTCCTGTACCAGCAGCATCAGTAACACCTGAGAATTTGTTATGAATGCATATCACTGTCACTCCAGACCTCCTGAATCAGAAACTCTGGGGTAGGGTTTAGAAGGTTGTGTTTTAATATACCCTCTGGACAGAGGATCCTCGTGGGCTACAGTCCATAGGGTTGAAAAGAGTCAAACTAGACTAAAGCAACTTAGCACATCCTACACGCTGATTGTGAGTCAATTCTTGAGAAAATGATGGAGTCAGAATTTAATTCCAGGTATGAGAATTCAGAGTCCATTAAAGTCTGTGTGCTTTATCATTTAATAATATTTTCCCTTAATTGCTAAGAAGAAAATCAGTTATAGGTGATTTCTATTTAAAAACTGTTAAATGAGGTAGGATTCTGGGGTAGTTTCATTCTGTACTCTGGGCTTCTACTGCATGACCAAATAATTTTAAGTACTCAGTTCACCACTAGAGAGAGCCCCTATACCCCTCAAGCGTGAGCATGTCTAATCCCTCAGTTGTGTCCAACTCTGTGACACCACGGATTGTGGCCTTCCAGGCTCCTCTGTCCATGGGATTCTCCAGGCAAGAATACTGGAGGAGGTTGCCATCTTTACCTCCCGGGGATCTTCCCCACCCACAGATTGAACCCACATCTCCTATGTCTCCTTGCATGGGCAGACAGGTTCTTTACCACTGAGCCACCTGAGAAGCATAAGTACTGAATCTTTAAAGCAAAAAAATCACACACACACCAAAAAAAAACTAAAATTTTACTGGAGAGAGATTTTCTCTCTCTGCATCATCATTAAAACAATTTGCTTAAGCTTCTTAACATGGAACAGCTGCATTTGAAGTTATACTGCGTAGTCGCTCAGTGGTGTCTGACTTTTTGCAACCCCACAGACTGGTTCTTCTGTCCACCAGGTTCCTCTGTCCATGGGATTCTCCAGACAAGGATACTGGAGTGGGTTGCTATTTTCTTCTCCAGAGGATCTTCCTGATTCAGGGATCAAAGCAACATCTCCCACGTTGCAGGCAGATTCTTTACCGTCAGAGCTACAGGGAAGCCCATTTATTTAGGCATGCTACTGCTGCTGCTAAGTCGCTTCAGTTGTGTTCGACTCTGTGCAACCTCACAGATGGCAGCCCACCGGGCTCCGCCATCCCTGGGATTCTTCAGGCAAGAACACTGGAATGGGTTGCCATTTCCTTCTCCAATGCATGAAAGTGAAAAGTGAAAGTGAAGTCGCTCAGTAAGTGTCCAACTCTTCGTGATCCCATGGACTACAGCCTACCAGGCTCCTCCATCCATGGGATTTTCCAGGCAAGAGTACTGGAGTGGGTTGCCATTGCCTTCTCCGTATTTAGGCATAAACACTAGCAAATAAATATATCATGGTTGGTCACTCAACATCTTTCTTCATTTCTAAAATGGGGCAAAAGCTTAGTGGAAGAGAATAAAAAAATAATTACATAATTTAAATAAAATGATCTAATTCAAGCATCATCACCTCTAAAGTTCCAAAGAAATGAGAACAAAAAAAAAATTTAATGATCCAGTTATGTGCATAGCTTTCCCTTCCCACATTATTCAGAGAACTTAGGTTAAAGATACCATTTGGTACATGGTGAGTTCTCAGTACATAGGTCTGAATAAATGAGTAAATGCAGTTAATGTAATTCTTTGCCTTCACTGGACATTTCTTAAGCCATCCCTCATTGGAATTCACTCAACTTTACACAGAATAAGATTGTGCTATTTTATTTATTTGTAAATATACAAATATCACATAGTAGTTTATGAGAAGTCAGGTTATACTGCTTGTAACCTGGAACAATAATACTGAGAGATTTTGGAATGCTATACCCAATGATGGATCCACACTCTGCTTATTCCAAACAAGAAAAGACATTCATTGACTATTTAGTAATTTATGTTTATGTTTGTTTAGCAACTTTGCAAAAAAAAAAAAAAAGCATAATGAGAGGAGGAGTGGGTCCTGGTACAGTGGAAAGAGAGGGAAGACAAAGGATTTAATTCCAACTTCCTACTATCTTATCATGTGACTTTGGCCATGGCACTTGGCCTCCCCAGGTCCCCAGCTCCTCTTCTATGAAATGTGTCCAGATAAAATATAGCCTATAAGAAAGAAAGTGCCTCCAAACAGTGAAAGAGACTTGAGAACAATTGTGCATGTTTCGAAATGTCTGTTGACAGAAGAGTCAGATCTCAGGGAAAGAGTTCCTAGAACACATACGTTGGGTAGAGACGGAGAAAGTACAGTTCAGTATATATTTGTTCAACAATTACTATAGTATGTATGTGGCATCTGCCAAAAGACTTGAGTTCCATGATGAATAAGATAGTCCCTGCTGCCATCAATATCTTCACACAGATACCAAGATAAGGACTATGATGATCAATCTGTGTCACTACAACTAAACTACAGGATACCCACACATTTGGCCAAACATTAGGCTGGGTGAGTTTGTAGGGGTGTTTCTGGACAGGCTTAACCTTTGAATTGGTAGACTGAGTAAAATGGATTGCCTTCCCTAACATGAGTGGGTCTCATCCAACCAATTAAAGACCTGACTAGAACAAAATGACTGAGGAAGAGGGAATTCCTCCTGCCTGAGTGTATGGACTGAGATACAGGGGTTTTTCCCCCAGTCTTCAGACCCAGCAAGAAAATTGGCTCTTCTTGGGTCTTGAGCCTGACAACATTCATACTGGAATTCATGCCATCAGCCTCCTGGGTCTCCAGCTTATTGACTATGTATCTTGGGACATGGTCTCCATAATCATATGACCCAATTCTTTATAATAGAGCCATATATGGGTTGCTTTGGAGAACCCTAATACAAGGACCAACCTCCTTACATGGCCAAATGCCCTACTAGACCTGGTCATACCTACTCTCCCACCATAAGGCACAGCACCCACTTCCTCTGCTCTAGCCTCACTAGTTTTCTCCCACATTCTCACATGCATCATGCTTCCTCTGTCATGGGGTTTTCAATCACCCCTTTATTCATCAACAAGCTCAACTAATATGCAGATGACACCACCCTTATGGCAGAAAGTGAAGAGGAGCTAAAAAGCCTCTTGATGAAAGTGAAAGAGGAGAGTGAAAAAGTTGGCTTAAAGCTCAACATTCAGAAAATGAAGACCATGCATCCAGTCCCATCACTTCATGGGAAATAGATGGGGAAACAGTGGAAACAGTGTCAGACTTTATTTTTGGGGGCTCCAAAATCACTGCTGATGGTGACTGCAGCCATGAAATTAGAAGACGCTTACTCCTTGGAAGAAAAGTTATGTCCAACCTAGACAGCATTTTCAAAAGCAGAGACATTACTTTGCCGACTAAGGTCCGTTTAGTCAAGGCTATGGTTTTTCCTGTGGTCATGTATGGATGTGAGAGTTGGACTGTGAAGAAGGCTGATCGCCGAAGAATTGATGCTTTTGAAAGATGGACGTGAGTCTGAGTGAACTCCAAGAGATGGTGATGAACAGGGAGGCCTGGCGTGCTGCGATTCATGGGGTTGCGAAGAGTCAGACACGACTGAGCAACTGAACTGAACTGAACTGAACCTTGAGCCAAAGGCTGTGGAGGCATAGGGAACATAATATAAACATGATAGCAAAGGGCTTGGTTTCATGGAGAATATATTCTAGTCATGGCAAATAACATACAAATAGGTTAACTTCAGGGAGTAGCACACACCTCAAAGGAAACAAACAAAAAAGGAGGATATGGAAATAAGTAGGTGACCAGAGAAAGTCTCACTGTGTAGGTGCCTTTTAAGTAGAATTTTATATGATGAAAAGGGCTAGTCATATGGAGATATACTAAAGGAGTGTTCTAGGCAAAGAAAACAAAAACAAGACTGACTCTGAAATGAGTTTGATATATGCTAGAGATAGCATAGTGGGGTGGTGAGAGGAGGGAGATGAGTAAGTAAGAGCAAGATACAGCTTTCATAGCCACAGTAAGAATTCAAAATTTTATTTTAAGCGTACTGGGAGTGAGTCTTAGTCCACTGAGCTGCTATAGCAAAAATGCCACAAACTGGGTAGCGTATAAAAACACATAAATTTAAGTTCTGGAGGCTATGAAATCCAAGCACTGGCCTAGTCGGTGCCTTCTAAGAGCCTCTCCCACATGGATGCTGTCTTCTCCGTGTACAGGAGGAGACAGGGAAGCTCTTCAGAGTCTCTTTTATCAGAGCACTAACCCCATTCATGAGGCCTCTGCCCTCAGGACCTAAGTGCCTTCCAAAGACCCTACATCCTTATATCATCACCTTAGAGGGTAGGGTTTCAACAAATGAATTTTGGGGAGACACAAACATTCGGACCCATCCAGTATAGGCTTTGAAAGGTTGGCACGATCCGACCCACACTTTTTACTTTGCATTGCCGTGTGTGACTATAGACACAGAGAAATCAGTGGAGATGGTTTGCAATAAAGGTGGACGATGACAGGAAATTGGATGGTGGTGATGTAGAAATGAAGAAGGAGTGGTCAGGATACATTTTGGAGGTAGAACAGATGAGACCTGCCAGTGGGGAAAAGAAAGGATGACTGCTAGGTTTTTGACTTCAACAGTCAGCTGGAGGGTGCTACCATTTTCTGAAACATGGAAGCTGAGGTTGAAATGGGAAGTGGGAAAGGGTGTGGGGTGGGTATTTGCCTATATCCTCTCTCTGGACGGTCTTTCTCTCTCTCTTCAACCAGTTACCCCCTTTCCAATCTTTGGATCTCAGCTTAAGTGTCATTTTAGCAATGTAGTCCTTTCCCCCAATAGTTCAAAACAAACTTCTATATTCAGTATATGCTCGCTTGGTGTCCTGTACTTTTTCTTAGTACTTGTGTCACATTGCAAAAGTGGCTCCTAACACGTTGTCTCTATCGCCCCTACTAACAGCCTTCCCATCAGAACACTTGGGCATGAGACCATCCTAGATCATCCAACCACCAGCAGACCCTCCAGCTGACCAGAAAGGTATGAAAGAGCCCAGCTGAGCAGACTCAAAAGTAGAACCACCCAACCTACTCACAGTATTCTGAGTTAGCCAAAGGACTGCTACAAGCCACTAGGTTTTGTAGTGAGTTGCTACATAGCAAAGAGTGATACAACAGTTGGAGTCTTACATGTTGCAATGGTGCAATCTTAGTTGCAATCTTACATACATGTATCTGTTTGTTTGATTAGTCTATCCCTTGGAGGAGACTGTGGGCTCTGTTATTCTGGTTTTCAGTTACCATGCCATGCTCAGAGCTGGCATAATATCTGAAACACATCAGGTATTCAATGGACAACTTGCTGAATGAATGCAGGGGGAGAAGAGAGGCATATGTCATAACAGGAGAGAAAACAAGTTCTGTAAGAAAGGTAACAAAAGACTGGGGACATCCCTCTGTCCAAAACGAACTTTTATCAGAACATATTGCTGAGGATTACAAGACCAAGATTACCTTTCTTCTGCGTCCAAGAGCTCTAAACTAGGAGACAGTACAAAATCAACGGAATATACCGCCCTGGAAGGGGCTCTAACGCTGCCTGCAAGACGGACGTGTCCAAGTTGTCACAGGAGGGTTCTTGAAAGACAGAAACCCAAGATTTAGTCTCCTGGTGTTTACTTGGAAGAGGAGCACAAGCGAAGGCCAAGGACATGGGTTTTGTTTGTTCAGTTCAGTTCCGTCATTCAGTTGTGTCCAACTCTTTGTGACCCCATGGACTGCAGCACGCCAGGCTTCCCTGTCCATCCCCAAGTTTCGGAGCTTGCTCAAACTCATGTCCATCTAGTCGGTGATGCCATCCAACCATCTCACCCTCTGTCCTCCCCTTCTCTTCCCGCCTTCAATCTTTCCCAGCATCAGGGGTCTTTCCCAGTGAGCCAGTTCTTCGCATCAGGTGGCCAGAGTACTGGATTTTCAGCATCAGCTTCAGCTTCAGCATCAGTCCTTCCAACGAATATTGAGGACGGATTTCCTTTAGGATGGACCGATTGGATCTCCTTGCAGTCCAAGTGGCTCTGGAGTCTTCTCCAACACCACAGTTTGTTATCTCGGGGTATATCGCTAAGGTCTGTCTCTTCACTAAACTCTAAGGCCCTTTAGGGCAGGTGGGGTGTGAGGAGCGGATTCTTATCTTTGTATTGATTGTTATTCCCAGGGTGGAACATTCTCTTTTCCACACAAGTAGCTCAGTAAACATTTGCTGAAGAAATGAACGGGGCGGAAAGCGCTGCGCCTTGCAAGGGCCTACACTTTGGGACTTTCGGCCTCCGCACCGAGACGCGGACAAGCCGAGCTCAGGTTCTACGACTCATGCGAAACGCGCCCCGCCGGCGTTGGGGTCACCTCCCTCCTCGTTACCGGGTGGCCGGCTGTGCTCCCGGCCCAGAGTGCGGGGACAGAGGCGCCTCAGGAGGGGCAGAGGCCCGGCGCCACTAACCGTGCACCCACCTGCCAGAGGCTTTCGCCCGCGGGGCACGCCGGCGCGGACGCGGGGGAGCGCGCCCCGGCCCTTCCGGCGCTTCCGGGCGCGGGGGACGCCCGGGCGGACGCCGGGGTCAGCGGACGCCGGGGTCAGCGGACGCCGGGGTCAGCGGACGCCGGGGTCAGCGAACGCGGGTGGGCGCGCCCCGCGCGTGCCCGCATCCGGGCCCTTCCCGCGCTTCCGGCCGCCGGCCGCGGGGGCGCGCGCCGCGTTGCCGTGGAAACTCCGAGGCCCTCCCGGCGGCGGCGGCGGCGGCGGCGCACGTCCGGGCGCCGGGACCCTGTCGTTGGGTCTCAGCCCGGGGTCTCCAGCCGTGAGCGAGGCAGCATGTTGAGGCGCAGCTTGGAAAACCGGTAACGGCCGCAGCGGCCCAGGGCCCCCCGACCATACACACACACGCGAGGGCTCGGGTCGGGGCGCGGAGCCTTCCTCCTTGAGCCACCGGACCGAGTTCGGGCCCTGAGATCGGGCTCCGAGCGGCGCCCGCCGCGCTCTGGGCCGACCACACTGGGCCGCGGCGGGCCCCGGCGGCGCCTCCCCAGCACGGTCCGCGGGCGCCGGCCCTGCACTGCCGCTGACCCAGCGGGGCCGCTCGGGGCGCCTGCACTGCGGGATGTGCAGGCCAGGCCGGGATGGGGGCCCGGAGGAGACGCAGGGGTTGCTTCAAGGTTTGCGCCGGCGAAGCTGCAAACCGCCCCCCGGGAATGTTGGCGTCATCACGTGTAACGCGAAGATGAAGTCATCTCATCTCATCAGATGAGAGTGATTTGCCTTTTTTGTGTCTCATTTCTCTCTAGGGACGCTCAGACCAGACAACTGCAAGATGCTGTCACCAATGTGGAGAAACATTTCGGAGAGCTGTGCCAGATCTTTGCTGCTTACGTGCGGAAAACCGCCCGACTGCGAGACAAAGCGGACCTCCTGGTGAACGAAATCAACGTGTATGCCTCTACCGAGACCCCGCATTTAAAGCAGGGCCTGAAAAACTTTGCGGACGAGTTTGCCAAACTTCAGGATTATCGACAAGCCGAGGTATGGAATGAGGTCACAGCGTCCTGTTAATGAGTGAGCCCTGAAGTGGTGGACGGAGCCGTGAAGACCTGTAATCTACACAGCTGCAGTGGCGATCACACACTTGATGATAAACGTGCAGTGTCATGTCGGTAGCACTGTGTGAGTCTTATTAAAGGGAAGCTTCCTGTAATTTTTACCGTTTTCAAACTAACCTCTAGGGTGTCTTGAAGTCCTGAATTTCCCCACCTCATTTGCCAGCTTTTAGCCAAAGGGGTGGCTGTTTACAGGGGATAGTGAACATAGTACCGAGGCAGCAAAAGGAGCATGGCTTGTGTCTTGTATGCAGGTAGGTATATTTTAAAGTAGTGTATCTGGAGATGGAAGATATTTGGAGTGGTACTGTGTGTGGATAAGTAGTAACTGGACAAGAGATCTTTGTTGCTGCTTGCGTGCTCTGGAAAGTTGAGCTGTGTTTCCTTGAGGGGGGGTGGGGGGGGAGGGAAGTGCACTGATTTGTTTTACAATCAACAATGAAATTTTGTGCAGTTCCCCACCCCACCCAGAAAGGACAGGGGGGAAATGATGGCGTTGTTAACTGTTTAAATTGTTAAATCCCCATTTACTTTTAAAAATTTTATTTATTGATTTATTTTTGTCTGCGCTGGGTCTTCATTGCTCCCTGGGTTTTCTCTAGTTGAGGCCAGGGAGGCTACCCTTCCTTGCAGCGGGCGGGCTTATTGCCATAACTTCTCTTGTCGCGGAGGTGGGGCTCTAGGCCCAGGAGTTTCAGTAGTTGTAGCAGGCGGCCTCAGTGGTTGCTGGCACGTGGGCTTAGTAGTTCCGCCGTGTGTGGGATCTTCCCACTCCAGGGATCGAACCAGTGTCCCCTGCATTGGCGCCTGGACACCTATCTATCCACTGTGCCACCAGGAAAGCCCAGCCCATTACTTTAATACCTCCTTAGCACTTTCACGGCTATTTATTTGAAGGTTCAAGACTCAGGTCGGAAGTTTTCACTTTAACTTTTAACTTATCAGAAGTTGCCCAGTTTTTGAGCTGTATTACTTCTTCTGTGCCTTTGGTCCTTTTTAAAAGCCTAAAACAGATTTCAATTATCAAAAAAAAAAAAAAAAAA
>SJYT01042528.1:0-11614 GCA_006410635.1 Cephalophus harveyi
CACTCATTACCTTCCCTCTGCCTCAAGTGGAGCTTTCCCCAAAAGCACCTAAATAAATCCATTCATTGATCATTAATCACTAATTTATCACTAATTTATATAAGAACTTCCTTTTTAAAATTTAGTCAACAAGTATTTACTGCATACTTACAGGATACAGAGTTCTGTTCTTGCCAAAGGGTCAGTGGTTTTAGGAACTTTCCAAATATTCACTACCTTGCTCATTAGCAATGGACAAGGAGAAAGCAGAATAAAAATCTGACTGACAAACTTATTTTAGAAGAAATTATTCCAAATGTATGTGGACCAGGAGGGATGCAAATTTCTCATTCTGAGCTAATTGCATTTTTCCTCATCTTAATAAGAAATGCTGTTTCTTTCTGATCATTTTAAGCATCGCCAGTGCCCCAGCTGACTGAAATGGGGACAGTTGGCAGGTGGAGAAAATGAATAATGGTAGAAGCAAAATGTGATTTCTTCCACTATAATTCTCCATAAGCTGTGTAAACTTTCCTTAGTTAAAAAACAAACAAAAATTTTAAAGATTTTACATTTTCATCCAAACACTGCTGTTAACAACTGCTCACTTTCACTCTTTGGAGGCTTCCCAAGCAGCTAGAGTGGAGAAAATGAATAATGGTAGAAGCAAAATGTGATTTCTTCCACTATAATTCTCCATAAGCTGTGTAAACTTTCCTTAGTTAAAAAACAAACAAAAATTTTAAAGATTTTACATTTTCATCCAAACACTGCTGTTAACAACTGCTCACTTTCACTCTTTGGAGGCTTCCCAAGCAGCTAGGAGATTTGCCTTTTCTTTAATAGTCTCAGCAGTATGCTTTCTTCCAGAAAAGAGAGAGAAAACTGAAAACCTTGCATTTCCTGGAATGCTGACTAAAGTAACACGACTCTGTTCCAGGTGGCCTAGTGAATAAATAGGCAATTATTATTTTTAAATTTTTTTAATGGTTCATGCAGCAAACTTCCCAAGCATTTGAACTTCACACACCACCATTTATAATATGTTACACCTGCACACCAACAGGAAAGACCTTGAGTTGATCTTTCACTATAGTCACTGGATCACTGAGCACGTTCTCAAATTGGAGTCAGTGGGACAAATCCTACAACTCGAGTCCGTGAAAATTCGAAAGAAGGGCATGTGCATAGAATATGGATGTTATTTTTGTGGAGAGCTGTTGGTGTCTAAATTTCATACCTTTTAAAAGGGGAAATAGGATCTCTAAAGGGAATAAATATAGATATTTAATTTTTCCTTGGGAAATATCAGTCGCATAGCTGATATGAAGGCCCCAAATGTGTAAAATGCAAAGCAGATGAATGGATGATGAGTGACAGTGTGGATAATTATATCATCCTCATGTATGGATGTGAGAGTTGGACTGTGAAGAAAGCTGAGTACTGAAGAATTGATGCTTTTGAACTGTGGTGTTGGAGAAGACTTTTGAGAGTCCCTTGGACTGCAAGGAGATCCAGCCAGTCCATTCTAATGGAGATCAGTCCTGGATGTTCATTGGAAGGACTGATGTTGAAGCTGAAACTCCAGTACTTTGGCCACCTCATGCGAAGAGTTGACTCATTGGAAAAGTCTCTGATGCTGGGAGGGATTGGGGGCAGGAGGAAAAGGGGACGACAGAGGATGAGATGGCTGGATGCCATCACCGATTGGATGGACATGAGTTTGAGTGAACTCTGGGATTTGGTGATGGACAGGGAGGCCAGGCGTGCTGCGATTCATGGGGTCGCAAAGAGTTGGACACAATTGAGTGACTGAACTGAACTGAACAGGTTGGTGAGCATCCGTATGGCTCAACATGGGCTTCAAATCTCAGTTTGATTATCAACTGGCTGTGTGTCCTTGGACAAAACACTTAACTACTCTTGCCTCGTTTTCCCCATCTAAAAATAGGGATAATATGTGAGGATAAAATAATGTCTTTATCGCTTTTTGAATAGCACAGAACACATTGTAAATGCTCAGTAAAACTTAGTGATTAATTACTATCATATAACCTAGCTTTATGAGAGATTTTTAAGAAACCACTAAAATGTAACCATTCTAGTTGGCTGGCCCAGTTATTATTCCCACCCACCATTCTTGCTCCCCAGAAACATTCTCCAAGTAGCCCTCCATATCCCCAGGTTAAAAAGATGCACAGCTTTGGGCTTGCCAAATGGTGGTCTCAAGGTCAATCCCATGTAGTTCTTTTATTCCCTTTGTAAGTGAGATTCTTGGGGTGTCATGGAAGCTGCCACTCTGGGAGTATTTGTACTTCTTCAGATACCACCCTTCCTGCTCAGGACTTTTTTACTTTGACTGTTCCTTATTCCCTTACCTGAAGGTCTACCAGAATATGGCTACATAGGAGCTTCTGAGTCCACGTTCACTGACTGATTGGCTGGCAAGGTATGATTAAGAAAAATTAAGGCAATATTAGCAATTAGGTTAAACTTTGAGAGTAACTCTAAAGATCAAGAACAGTGAGGAATGCCTAGAAGGAGGCTAAGCAGCTCCAAAATAAGTTTTCATTAGAAGCAGATTGTGTTTGTATGTTCTTGGTGGTGCCAGTGGAGACACAAGAGACAGGGGTGGGAGGGAGATGGGGGAGTAGCAGGTAGGGGTGGAGGTAGGAGGAGTAGGACGTGGGGAGGGGGTACATAGTCCCTGGGCTGGGAAGATCTTCTGGAGTAGGAAATGACAACTCACTCCAGTATTCTTGCCTGGAAAACTCCATAGACAGAGGAACCTGGCAGGCCACAGTCCATGGGGATGCAGAGTCAGACATGACCAAGTATGCACGTGTTCACAATTTTTTTTTTAATATTTAATTAATTTATTTGGCTGCACTGGGTCTTAGTTGTGGCACGTGGCAACTTTGATCTTTATTGCAGAATCGGGATTTTTAGTTGCGGCATGTGAGCTCTTAGTTACAGCATGTGGGAGATAGTTCCCTGACCGGGAGTTGAACCCAGGCCCTTGCACTGGGAGCGTGGAATCTTAGCCACTGGATCACCAGGGAAGTCCCTCAGTGTTCTTTACATATGAGTGTGCCTTAGGCTACAGGTATCCACAGCATCAAAATTCAGACTAAACTGTGAGGCCACTCTATAAAGATCTGATTATGAGGGGGGTCTTTTGTCTAGTTCACAACGCACCCCATCTCAAAGTTCTCTATTCTTTGGCAGATGCTTTTATTTGGCTGATTAGTTTTATAGCAAATAGGAATGAGACCCTTAATTTGACTCCATAGTAGTCAGCATGAGCTTATTGGAACATCCAAAGGCATGCTCACTTTATTTGAAGGGAAATTAAAAGTTAACAACAACAAGAAAGAAGTTTAGGAAAATTAGGGGAGCAGGGGTCACATGACAGAGGGTAATTTATTTATGATCACCATGACAGTCAGGGCAGAATCTAGTTCCCAGAGAGTGGGCCTTCACCATGGACTGGCACAGCTATTTGAAAATAGTCAATACTCTTGTTCTTAAAGGTAATTCTCTAGGAAGTGAGCAACTCAGAGCCCAGATAGAGTAACCAGCAAAGGACTCCTATTGGATGTTCTGTTAATGGGGCTCTTCTGAGCATGATGAAAGATGCTATCCTATGAATATAAAATGCTGGAAATTCAGAGACCTATTGCAAATGGAATTGGCATAATTTTATGTTGGAGCTTGTCTTTCTGGGTCTCAGCTAGAATTTACAACCTGATTTGTAGTTTCCAACTGAGAATCTCTGCCTACAAGCAAATGACTTCTCTTCTAGGTTCCTAAAGCAGGAGACTTGGATGGAGCCAAGGAGGGGACTGATTGTTGAACTCTTTGATTGCAATCAACAGAACTCCAGTTTCAGTTAAATTAAACAAAAATGCCTATCCATTGACTCATGTTACCTGGAGTCAGGCATTGCTGGATCCAGGACCTCAGTGATGAGGTCTGTTCTGTCCCTCTCTGTCTTTTGACTTTGTGCACTTCTTCTCTCTGTATGTCGGTCTTATTCTTTCCTGCTGGGAGAAATTCTCACCATGGGGATATAAAGAAGTTTACTAGCAACTTCGTTGTTATCTCTTGGACCAGTCTAAATGGTCAGGGCCAAATGATACCATAATTGGCCCAGTCTGAGTCACATGTTCAGCTCTGTGACCAAGAGTGGAGTGATTTACTGTGATTAAAAATTCTACTAAAATTTGTTTGAAACAAACAAGGAAATGGGGTGCTTTTCCAAAGAAGGAGGAGGAAGAGAGACAAATACCAAGCAGATCAAAACCAGGATTCCAACAGCCACTCAGACTGTTTGCTAACTTGGCAGCTTAACCATAGCCTTGGACGTCAAGGTCTGTGCATCTGACTTAGTGACCATATTGCATGCCTACAACTATGTAGGCATTCAGTGACACTAACTACTTGTCTAGGCCAGCACAACTCAGTCTGTTGATTACTTCTTCTCCACATGCATTCCCCCTTCCCATTCTGATGAATGTTTGAGTCAGTGGGGTGAGCTGATGAGAGAAGTATGGTGCAGGGTGGCTTCCTTATAGACATATATGGGAATGCCTTTGGCTGACCATGGCACAAATTCTCCCAGAATGGAAAGTATTCTGGTCTGTGATAAGCTATAAAGTCTGCAAGCTCCCTTGCCTTTTCATAGGCTGGTTTTGGCTCAGAATGTCATGCATTCATTCAGTAATTATTTCTTGAATTCTACCATATGTTTGGTATGTAATGACTCATTACATTACTCTTGCCTGATGGCAATTGCAATCTATTGAAGAGTATAGACAAACTCTGGGAGATAGTGAAGGACAGGGAAGCCTGGCATGCTGCAGTCCATGGGGTCTCAAAAAGTTAGACACATGGCTGAGCAAATGAACAACAACAAAGAAAATATAGACAGTAACCAAAGAATTACCCAGTTACCTTCTCAGTTTTGTTATCATATCAACTTTTGTTCCCTTACCCATACTCCAAACAGTAGCCAAGCTGGTTTTTTTAGCAGACTAAATCAAATTATATAATTTTCCCTGCTTAAAATCCTTCAATGACTTTTTTATTTCTCTGTAAATAAAATCTTTTTATTGTAATCATTTTTTTCAACTTTAGACGTATAATTGGCATATAACATTGTGTAAGTTTAAGGTGTACAAGGTATTGATTTGATACATATGTATTTCAAAATGTTTACCACCATAATGTTAGTTAATATCTTCATCACACCACATAATCACCAGTTCTTTTCTGTGGTGAAAACATTTAGATTTATTGTCTTTCAATACACTGTAATACAGTATTGTTAGCAACAACCACTGTGCTGTACGTTAGATTCCTAGAACTTATTCATCTTGCACCTGTATATTTGTGCTCTTTGACCAACACCTCTCCATATCCCTCACCCTCCAGCCCCTAGTAACCACCATTCTACTTTTTGTTTCTATGGGTTCAGCTTTTTTAGATTCTACTTGTAAGATCATACAGTATTTATGTATGACTTCCTCTGTCTGACTTATTTCACCTAGAATAATACCCATGTGGTAGTAATTGGTAGGGATTTCCCACCTTTTCATGGCTGAGTAATGTTCCATCACACACACACACACACACACACACTCTCCCCACATCTTCTTTATCCATTCATCTGTTGATGAATACTCAGGTTGTTTTCATATCTTGGCTATTGTGAATAGTGCTGCTATGAGCAATGGAGCACAGATATATTTTCAAGATCCTATTTACATTTCCTTTGTATACATGCCCAGAAGAAGAACTGCTGGATCATATGATAGCTCTANCACACACACACACTCCCCACATCTTCTTTATCCATTCATCTGTTGATGAATACTCAGGTTGTTTTCATATCTTGGCTATTGTGAATAGTGCTGCTATGAGCAATGGAGCACAGATATATTTTCAAGATCCTATTTACATTTCCTTTGTATACATGCCCAGAAGAAGAACTGCTGGATCATATGATAGCTCTATTTTTTATTTTTTGTGTAATCACAAAAAATTATCCATGAATTATCCACAGCGACTTCACTGATTTCCATTTCCAAAACACAAGGTTCCTTTTGCTCTGCAATTTTTGTTTTCTTTACATTTACCTGTTTTGTTCCTTTTGTTACTCTTTGCCTTTTGGTGATAGCCTTTCAAAACAGGTGTGATGTGATACCTCATTGTGATTTAGATTTGCATTTCTGGGAGTAAAATTTGAACATTTTCTGTGTCCTTGAAAGCCCTCTGGGACCTGAGTCCAGCCGAGCTCCCCACTTTCTGCGTCTTGCTGTACTGGTAACACTGCCTTTCTGCTCCTTGCCTGCTCCAACCCTTATCTGGGCCTGGCACTTGCCCTTCCCTTAGCTTTGCACGTGACGAGTTCCTTGTCATCCTTCATGTGTCAACTCAAGTGTTACTTCCTAAGAGAGGTCTTCTCTAACCACCCATATAAAGGAATTCCTTTCCTTATGGCATCTCCATCAATAGTCCCTTCACAGCACTGATCATAATTATCTCCAATTATCTTTTCTGTTCTCTTCCTTAGTGTCTTTTCCTTTCTAGAAAAATGAATTCAGGGACCATGTTGATTATATTCAGAGCTTTACTTCTGATCTGAGCAATTGGTGAACTTTCATGTCTGCGAGGCAATCTCTTTTTAAAAAAATTTTTATTGGTTTTACAAAAAATTTTATAAAACTTTTACAATGTTGTGTTAGTTTCCACTGTATGAAAAGTGACTCAGTGATATATATATATATATATATGTATATATATATATATATATATATCCTCTTTCTTGGAGTTCCTTTGCTAATTATTAGAGAAATATAAATCAAAACTACTATGAGGTACAACCTCAGACTAGGCAGAATGGCCATCATCAAAAAAAATCTACAAACAATAAATACTGGAAAGGGTGTGGAGAAAAGGGAACTGTCCTACAAGGTTGATGGAAACTTAAATTGGAATAGCCACTATGGTGAACAGTATGGTGGTTCCTTAACTAAAAACGGAACTATTGTATGAGAAGATTTCTTGAAGAGCCACCACCTTCTCCATGAAGCCTGCCTTGGGCAGAATTGATTTCTGCCTCCTCAGTGCCACCATGGTGCCTTCTGCGTACCTCATCAACAGCACTTGCTAGACTAGGCTCTAATTGTTTCTCTCCTCCCCTGGCTCCTCTGCTAGCAGACAGCTTCATGAGATCAGGGACAAAGATTTATTTCTGTATATCCAAGCTGAACAGTGGTCCCTGGTCCACAGAAGGGACTTGGCTGCTTAGTGATGGAATGAAAGCAACTCCAATTAATCAGCAGTCTGTATCTGTGTGTTTGTGTATTCATCAGGGAAGGGAGGGGTGGAGAAAAGACCAGCTTGCTTTCAGCGTTATTTGCTATATTGACGGGGTAAGAGTGAAGGAAAAGCTTTATGAACAGACAACAGGAAACAAGCAAACTTGCAAAGAAAGAAAACCTATTGTCGAGAATTTTCAATTCAATTAATAGCCTCTGGTGGGTTTAAAAAAGGAGAAAACTACTAGGGGAGAACCAGAAGACGGGTACTTGACAGTACTCTTTAATGCTTTTCTTGTTCCCTGATGCATTGTCTTCTTGTGGAAGTATCCATATTGTGTGCAGACAAGGGGGAAAGCATCATCTTCAAACTGTAATGAATCTCAAATGAAAACAAGCCACACAGTTGGCCAACACTGCTTTAAAATTGCACATCAAGAACACTCCCAGTGACAAACACTTTCAAGGCAAACAAACCAAACAGAAATTAAAAAATCTCTGTGGGGTATAAATATGTAATTACACTCACACAGGGAGCATTTTATCAGGTAAACCATCCCACTTTGTTAATTGAAATGCTCCAGCACTGGGCTTTTTTGACAAAGCGTCTGAATATATATGGATAGGGTGTAGACCTGCTGCTTCCCCCAGCTCTTCCTAGCCGGGGTTAACCGC
This sequence comes from Cephalophus harveyi, assembly GCA_006410635.1. Classification (NCBI taxonomy): domain Eukaryota; kingdom Metazoa; phylum Chordata; class Mammalia; order Artiodactyla; family Bovidae; genus Cephalophus; species Cephalophus harveyi. The sequence goes on from SJYT01042528.1 coordinate 7,980, forward strand.
CTCAAAGCCATTTCCCCGTGCAGCTGGGAGGTCAGTTCTTAAGCCTTCCTTTTGTTTGTTTGCTTCTGTTTCCATCTAGCTGAAAGTCACCAGGATGCAAACTGGTGTGGAATTCTAAATTTCTATTGGCAACACAGCTATTTTCAAAATAGAGAATAATATTTTANCCGTCACCAACTCTCAGAGCTTGCTTACACTCATGTCCATTGAGTCAGTGATGCTATCCAACCATCTCATCCTCTGTCGTCCCCTTTCTCCTACCCTCAATCTTTCCCAGCATCAGAGTCTACTACACATTAATCTCTGTCCCAAGATTTCTAAATCAGTGATACACAAAGTCTGAGTCTAGTGATTAAATGTGTACATAAATGATTATCATATAATTCATCCCTAAAGCACCTTAGCCTGTAATTTATTTGTGAGGAACTGTAGGCAGGAAAGTAGCAGGAGTAAGATATGAATGCACTGGGGACTTAATAAGGATAAGAGAAGACAGGCATAAGGGCTGGTATTGAGCACTTCATGATCTCCGTGAGGAACCAAAGGGCCACAAGGTGTACAGAGTTGGCATTACCCCAGAGCAGCTCACAGAATGAAATAGAATGAAAAGGCAAGAGAAGCAGGGACCTGGAGAAAAAGGAAAGTGAGATATGGTTCCTCATGAGATAGGCTGGCAGTTAGGTTTTCCTCCAGCTCTCAAATATTTCTTCTGAAACATACTTGGAAATGCACTAACTTTTCACGGGAAGACAGTGAATAGAGAGGCAACTAGAGCATGTCTTCTCTAAAGGTGACCTGATCCGATGCTTTCGCAGTGGAGCTCCCCGGGAAGTGGAATCTGGAACGGAAATTAGCAGGCCGGATGTTTATTAGGCGAGCTCTTGGGATTAACAACTGAGGAAGGGAAGGGTAAGGGTTATGCAGAGGGTGAAGCTGAGCGGTGATACAGACTCAACTGAGGTCTCAGTTCACCTCCAGGGAGCTCCAGAGCAAAGTGCCCCTATGGGGACAGGGCCTTCAAACCCATGATACATGCTGCCCAGTAAAGCTTTCTTCAGCCAGAATATTCCCAGAGAGGGCACTGTGCCCCAGCAACTGAGGGACTCAGTTTTTCAGTCCTGAAGGAGGACTGGACTGGCATGTCATGGCGTCTACTAGAGATCCTTGCTCAAGTTTCACCATCCCCAAACTCCATGGCGCCATTCCACAAGTTTTGCAAATTTTTGAAGATAAATCTTACTCGAAAGGTTGGCTGGCACTATCCACAAAAATTCTTTTGTCTGGTGACGTTTGTAAGCTTGTTACTGGAGAAGAGAGCAGGACCACGCTGTAGAACAAAGCTGTGATCAGCTAAAGGGATTCAAGGGAAAAAGAGGATTGGCCTCAAACGTCTCAGTGCTCATGTGTGAGGCTGGGCTGGCTCTGCTGTGTGAGGAGACGGGGCGGGGGGTGGGGGGGGGCAGGCGGAGGCGATGGTGGTACCCTGCTTTCTTTGTGTGTGTGTCTCTCTCTAGATAAATGGGGCATGTGATTGATAAATGTCCTCAACCTGCAGAGTAGGAGTGGAACTCTAGTAAGTTCTGTCTCTGTGTCACAAGGCAGTGGAAGGAACATGGGATGTGAGATCAAGTGGATGCTCAGTAACTCTGATCTCATCCTTTTCATCCACGCCCTCTTATCTCTGTTTTCTGGGAGTGGCTTCTCCTGCTCCTCCCAAGCTTCCCAGGGTAATCCCTGAGGCCTGCAAGTTTTGCATTTTGCAACATAGCTGTCTTCAGAGTCTGCACTCTTCCTGGACAATCTTTGTTGGCCAGACTGCCTGCGACTTGCACCCATGGCCTCATCTCCTGGTTCTACCATTCATACAGAGTGATCACAGGCAAATAGGCTCACCCCTCTGACACACCTCCTTCTTGAAAGTGGTGACAATAACAGTTGTATTCTACACATGAATATATATATGTGTGTGTGTGTGTGTGTGTACTTATAAACATATATTAACAGATGTTAATATATTGTCAGACACAGCGCAATTCTTGGCTCAAAGTAAGTGCTCCATGTTAGCCACTGTTAATGTCCTTGTTTCATTTTCACAGTTATCAAGTTGTCCTTGGGTGCCATCCTTCGTGAGGCTGACAAGGACCCTGTTCCCTCATCTTTGCTAGCTCTTTGTCGTTACCTCTCCTGGACTAGCTTTTCCACACTCCTTGGTGGAGACTCCCTCAACTTCCCCAGTGTGCAACTCTCCCCCCGACCTCTGCCCTTCTCCCGGACTCTCCTCCTGATCTGAGTTTCTGTCCTGTGTGGTGTCATTAGTCTTCATGCCACATGTGCATTTTATGGTCTCTCCAGGATCAAGGAACATGATCACTGTTAGACGGGAAGGGAGGTCAAACACTGACCATGATGAGCTGAAACCTGTGACACTGAGGTGGCTCTAAAGAACAGGGAGCTGTGTGCAGTAATGAAGGTCTCCCAGCCTAGATGAATTAGGTACCAACAGCTCTGCTCTCGGGTCACCCCTTTCTTGCTTTTTTGTACCCCCCACCTCCTGGACAAAATTTCCCAGAGACTTTCTGTTGCTTCCTTCTTTCTCTCCCTCTTACTCTAGGTCCCTTTCTTCGCCGCCGCCTCCCCACTTCCTTCATTCTTTCCTTCAGATATTTACTGAGTGACTCCCAGGGCATAGCACTGAAGCCCACTGGTGAGCAGGATGAGCAATACACTTAACAGTTCAACAGGGAAGACCAAGTGCTAGGAAGTGGGCTTTGAAAGGAGATTTGTGGAGGTATGGGAGTCCATGGCTGGGACACTTGCTGCTCCTTCTACATCAGTTTTCTCTGAAATACCCTTTGGCCTGTATACAGAAAATAACAAACAAGGTAAACTGGAGTCATGGCAGCTGGAGGGAAAAAGGAAATTCTCCAGGACTCTTCCTGCCTTCTGTTTTCCTATTTTTCATTGCTGCTCCTTCTACATCAGTTTTCTCTGAAATACCCTTTGGCCTGTATACAGAAAATAACAAACAAGGTAAACTGGAGTCATGGCAGCTGGAGGGAAAAAGGAAATTCTCCAGGACTCTTCCTGCCTTCTGTTTTCCTATTTTTCACTTTTATTCCACCATTTTAAACTACTTTGTACCTGCCTTTGGCTCATTCAACCAATACCCATTAAATGACTGTTGCATGTCAGGTCCTGCATGAGGAGCAGGGAACAGACCAGAGAATAAGACACAGTCCATTCCCTGCCCTCATGTAGCTGACGGTTCTATCCTAGGCCTTGGAGCCAGACCTTAATTGGGTGATTTATAGGACCGTATGTGAGCTGCAAACATTTCACACATGTTAAGTAATTTAATCCTTGAACTAGCCCTGTGTGCTAAGTACCATTATTGTCCTCATTTTTATAGATAAAAGAAGCACAAAAAGGTCCAGTCGCTTGCTCAAGGTCCTGCAGCTAGCTTGAATCTGGACTCCACCATGTATAAGTTATGTGACTTTGGCCACCTCACTTAATCTTTGCATACGTGCTAAGTCACTTCAGGCATGTCTGACTCTTTGCGACCCCATGAACTGTAGCCTGCCAGGCTCCTCTGTCCATGGGATTCTCCAGGCAAGAATACTGGAGTGGGTTGC
>SJYT01042536.1:7475-17917 GCA_006410635.1 Cephalophus harveyi
TGCTAGAGTGGACTACTAATGTAGCCCATTCTGATCTTAAAACAGAATAAAAAGAAATATTTACAATTTGTCTAAATTTTTAGATGAGTTTAAATCCTAAAATGTATTATTAACCAAAGTACTCAATAAGAGTGCAGAAGGCAATGGCAACCCACTCCAGTACTCTTACCTTTAAGATTCCATGGATGGAGAAGCCTGGTAGGCGACAGCCCACTGAGAGACTCAGAGACTTCACTTTCACTTTTCACTTTCCTGCATTGGAGAAGGCAATGGCAACCCAGTCCAGTGTTCTTGCCTGGAGAATCCCAGGGATGGGGGAGCCTGGTGGACTGACGTCTCTGGGGTCGCACAGAGTCAGACATGACTGAAGCGACTTAGCAGCAGCACTCAATGGAATTTTAACTATCTTGTAGAGACGTGGGAGATTACCAGTTTTAAGACATTCTCTTTTTATGGCTACTTACAATAGCAGTTTGAATGAACAGGTGTAGATACATGTTGTATAATATGCCAGAAATAAGGATGATTTTCAAAGATAAGGGATAAAACATTCCATCCTTTCTGCTGTATCTATTTAGTCAGAGTTACTCTAATATATTCTAACTTGGAAGCTTCTAAAAAAATTGTTCAAAGAGATAAAGCACTCTGTAAACTGATCAAAGTCTTGAGTGTCTAATGTAAGCTTAGAAGTCCCATAATATTCAGTTCAGGTAAGTTCAGTCACTCAGTCGTGTCCGACTCTTTACGACCCTATAAATCACAGCATGCCAGGCCTCCCTGTCCATCACCAACTCCCGGAGGTCATTCAGGCTCGCGTCCATCAAGTCAGTGATGCCATTCAGCCATCTCATCCTCTGTCATCCCCTTCTCCTCCTGTCCCCAGTCCCTCCCAGCATCAGAGTCTTTTCCAATGAGTCAACTCTTCACATGAGGTGGCCAAAGTCCTGGAGTTTCAGCTTCAGCATCATTCCCTCCAAAGAAATCCCGGGGCTGATCTCCTTCAGAATGGACAGGTTGGATCTCCTTGCAGTCCAAGGGACTCTCAAGAGTCTTCTCCAACACCACAGTTCAAAAGCATCAGTTCTTTGGTGCTCAACCTTCTTCACAGTCCAACTCTCACATCCAAGCCTTGACTAGACAGACCTTTTTTGGCAAAGTAATATCTCTGCTTTTGAATATGCTGTCTAGGTTGGTCATAACTTTTCTTCCAAGGAGTAAGCGTCTTTTAATTTCATGGCTGCAGTCACGCACCCACCATCTGCAGTGATTTTGGAACCCCACAAAATAAAGTCTGACACTGTTTCCACTGTTTCCCCATTTATTTCACATGAAGTGATGGGACCAGATGCCATGATCTTCATTTTCTGAATGTTGAGCTTTAAGCCAAAGCAAAATAATGTCTCTGCTTTTGAAAATGCTATCTAGGTTGGACATGACTTTTCTTCCAAGGAGTAAGCGTCTTTTAATTTCATGGCTGCAGTCACGCACCCACCATCAGCAGTGATTTTGGAGCCCCCAAAAATAAAGTCTGACACTGTTTCCACTGTTTCCCCATCTATTTCCCATGAAGTGATGGGACCAGATGCCATGATCTTGGTTTTCTGAATGTTGAGCTTTAAGCCAACTTTTTCGCTCTCCTCTTTCACTTTCATCAAGAGGCTTTTTAGCTCCTCTTCACTTTCTGCCATAAGGGTGGTGTCATCTGCATATCTGAGGTTATTGATATTTCTCCCGGCAATCTTGATTCCAGCTTGTGCTTTCTTAATTAAAAACCTTCAGTATGGTTAGAGGAACCCTATGTTACTTTATCTGGAGTAACAGGCCTATTTGACCTTGGAATACAAAATGAAGCAGGGCAAAGGCTAACAGAGTTTTGCCAAGAGAACCCACTGATCATAGCAAACACCCTCTTCCAACAACACTGGAGAAAACTCTACACGGGGACATCACTAGATGGTCAATAACAAAATCAGATTGATTATATTCTGTGCAGCCAAAGATGGAGAAGCTCTTTACAGTCAGCAAATATAAGACCAGGAGCTGACTGTGGTTCAGATCATAAACCCCTTATTGCAAAATTCAGACTTAAATTGAAGAAAGTAGAAAAACCCCTAGACCATTCAGGTATGACCTAAATTAATTACCTTATGATTATTCAGTGGGAAGTGACAAATAGATTCAAGGGATTAGATTTGATAGAGTGCCAGAGAACTATGGATAGAGGTTTGTAACATTGTACAGGAGGCAATGATCAAAATCATCCCTAAGAAAAAGAAATGCAAAAAGACAAAATGGTTGTCTGAGGAGGCCTTACAAATACCTGAGAAAAGAAGAGAAGGAAAGGTAAAGGAGGAAAAGAAAGATATACCCATCTGAATGCAGAGTTCCAAAGTATAGCAAGGAGAGATAAGAAAGCCTACCTAAGTGATCAGTGCAAAGAAATTGAGGAAGACAATAGAATGGGAAAGACTAGAGATCTCTTTAAGAAAATCAGAGATACCAAAGGAACATTTCATGCAAAGATGGGCACAATAAAGATTAGAAATGGTAGGGACATAACAGAAGCAGAAGATATTAAGAAGAAGTGTCAAGAATACACAGAAGAACTATACAAAGAAGATCTTAATGACACAGAATGACCACAATGGTATGATCACTCACCTAGAGCCAGACATCCTGGAGTGCAAAGTCATGTTGGCCTTAGGAAGCATCAGTACGAACAAAGCTAGTGGAGGTGATGGAATTCCAGTTGACCTATTTCAAATCCTAAAGGATGATGTGGTGAAGGGGCTGCACTAAATGTACCAGCAAATTTGGAAAACTCAGCAGTGGTCACAATACTGGAAAAGGTCAGTTTTCATTCCAATCACAAAGAAAGGCAATACAAAGAATGTTCAGACTACTGCACAATTGCACTCATCTCACACACTAGCAAAGTAATGGTCAAAATTTGCCAAGCTAGGCTTCAATAGTACATGACCAAGCACTTCCAGATGTTCAAACTGGATTTAGAAAAGGCAGAGGAACCAGAGATCAAATTGTCAATTCCGTTGGATCATAGAAAAAGCAAGAGCATTCCAGAAAAACATCTGCTTCATTATCTTTGCTAAAGCCTTTGACTGTGTGGTCACAACAAACTGTGGAAAATTCTTCAAGAGATGGGAATACCAGACTGCCTTACCTGCCTCCTGAGAAATCTGTATGCAGGCCAAAAGGCAACAGAACCAGACATGGAACAATGGACTGGCTCAAACTTGGAAAAGAAGTACATCAAGGCTACATGTTGTCACCCTGCTTATTTAACTTTTATGTGGAATACATCATGCAAAATGCTGGACTGGATGAAGCATAAGCTGAAGCATAATCTTTCTCCCTCAAGATTGCAGGGAGAAATATCAATAACCTCAGATATGCAGATGACACCACCCTTATGGCAGAAAGCAAAGAAGAACTAAAGAGCCTCTTGATGAAGGTGAAAGAGGAGAGTGAAAAAGCTGGCTTAAAACTCAACATTCAACAAACGAAGATCATGGGATCCAGTACTGTCACTTTATGGCAAATAAACGAGGAAACAAATGAAACAGTGACAGACTTTATTTTCTTGGGCTCCAAAATCACTGCAGATGGTGTTGGCAGCCATGAAATTAAAAGATACTTGCTCCTTGGAAGAATAGCTATGACCAAGCTGGACAGCATATTAAAAAGCGGAGACATTACTTTGGCGACAGAGTTCAGTCTAGTCAAAGCTATGATTTTTCCAGGTTTCATGTATGGATGTGAGAGTTGGACTCTAAAGAAAGCTGAACACCGAAGAATTATTGCTTTTAAACTGTGGTGTTGGAGAAGACTCTTGAGAGTCTCTTAGACAGCAAGGAGATCAAACCAGTCAATCTTAAAGGAAATCAGTCCTGAATATTCATTGGAAGGACTGATGCTGAAGCTGAAGTTCCAATTCTTTGGCCACCTGATGCAACAAACTGACTCAATGGAAAAGACCCTGATGTTGGGAAAGATTGAAGACAGGAGGAGAAGGGGACGATAGTGGATGAGATGTTTGGATGGCATCACTGACTTGATGGGCCTTAGTTTGAGCAAGTTCCCCTTTTCCTATTTGGAACCAATCTGTTGTTCCATGTCCAGTTCTAACTGGCTTCCTGACCTGCATACAGGTTTCTCAAGAGGCAAGTCAGGTGGTCTGGTATTTCCATCTCTTTCAGAATTTTCCACAGTTTGTTGTGATCCACACAGTCAACACAGTTAAAGTCTTTGGCATAGTCAATAAAGCAGAAGTAGATGTTTTTCTGGAACGCTCTTGCTTTTTCAATGATCCAGTGGAAATTGGCAATTTGATCTCTGGTTCCTCTGCCTTTTCTAAGACCAGCTTCAACATCTGGAAGTTCATGGTTCACGTACTGTTGAAGTCTAGCTTGGAGAATTTTGAGCATTACTAGCGTGTGAGATGAGTGCAATTGTGCGGTAGTTTGAGTCTTCTTTGGCATTGCCATTCTTGGGGATTGGAATGAAAACTGACCTTTTCCAGTCCTGTGTCCACTGCTAAGTTTTCCAAATTTGCTGACATATTGAGTGTAGCACTTTCACAGTGTCATCTTTCAGGATTTGAAATAGCTCCACTGGAATTCAATCACCTCCACTAGCTTTGTTCTTAGTGATGCTTCCTAAGGCCCACTTGACCTCTCATTCCAGGATGTCTGGCTCTAGGTGAGTGTGAGTGATCACATCATCGTGATTATCTGGGTCATGATCTTTTTTGTACAGTTCTTCTCTACTTTAAGGTTTTCTGATGCCTATGAAATTTGTTATGCCAGTATATATTAGAGTGGAAACACATATGATTGATTCAAAAGAAATTTGAATGAGTTATAGTAGATATTATTATTTATCAAGAAAATTGACATATTTGTGAGATTACATGATCTTTGATATTTAAACCAATGCTTTCATTTAAGGGAGTTAAATTATTGTCTCAGTATTCTAAAACATGTACTGGTATTGCCGTTTTACCTGATCAGGTCTGTTATGATGGGGAAAGGTTTATTCTTATTGTGAGATGGGAATTATACTCAGCTGGAAGGCTATATTTGCATTATATCAGAGATACAGGGAAAAATCTGAAATAATGTAATACCACTGTTTTTTATTCCCTGCCATCTGTGGTGAGATTACAAAATACCAGCCCCCAGAGTCACCCATGCCCACTGACAATATTATTATCCTACTTTATTCTTTGTTCCTTTATACTTATCCTCCCTTTGTTATTCACCTCAAAACCCTTCTTATTAGTCTCTAGATACACATCACTTTGAAAACAAACTTGAACACCTTAAAGACACCCTTCTCAGCCTTTTCCATTAACCAAAAGCTAGCTCTCTCATGCCACTGTTTGCAGGGAAGTCTGCTCATGTACCCACCCTCTGAATGTATGAGTCTCAGTTGTGTCAGTGGGCATTCATTCATCTTACCCTTTACCACTAAATCCACAGAATCTGTTGTTTTATTGTGTAAGAATTCCTTTCTCTGAAGCTCGTAACGTTTGGCTATTCTCTCCCCTATCCTGAGCTTCCAGACCTCAGCAATTGTTACAAACTTTAAGACTATAGAATGACTTGACCTTAGTTTAAGGTTGCTTTCTATATGGCTTACCACCAAACTGGCAAGCAAAGGGTATACAGGATATTCACAAGACTGAGGATAAAACTGACTGGATGCTGGTCCCTGTGCCTCCCTTGCCCTCTTGTTGGGTACCTAAGGTTCAGTGTATAGTATACTAGTATAACTAGTAGGGACTGTATAAGCCACAGATCCACAGTAGCCCAGAACTTGTCTCTCTGCTTTCTAATATGAATGACTGGGAGAGTGTCTGCTACCTCAGCATTCCAGTAGCTACTATATTATTTATGAGAAAATTCATGATACATCACAGTAATATACTTTCTTACTTATCATGGCGCCAGTCTGCAGCAGAACTCACCATGGGCTACCCAGTCGCTATTTATTATCACTTCTCTTGCTTTTTATCATCATTTCTCTATACTTTTCAGTGATTATGGAATTAATTAAGAGCCTTTTCCATTCAAGTTCAGCCATCAGGTGAATGACTTGTGTGTCTTTGTGTCCCCCATCCACTGCCTAGTCTCAGATATCTTTCACTTGGTCAGATCTAATAACTTTTGACCCATCCTTCCTTCCCTACTTTCTTACATTATGTACTTGGTATGTTATAGTGGAAAGCATATACGTTTCAGAGTTAAATAAGTCAGAGTTTACATTCCAGCTCTGTTACTGACTATCTGTGCAAGATTGGACAAGTCATATAACTTTATTCATCCTTGATTTCTTCATCTATAAAAATAGTCAGATAATTAAGTGCAATGACATATGTAAAATTCTAAGCACAGTGCCCACAGATTCTGAAAAATGCAAGTTTCAACTCCCCTTCATATGGCTATATATTAGATCATATCCTTGTATAAAAATTTCAGTCTCTGACATCTTAAACTACAATATCTCATCTTATAATCATAGCTTCTTTTATCCTTTGGGTTTACCTGTTATATTTACTCCCCCAAATCATTCAAACTTTTAACCTCCCGATTTTTTTCATCAAATCTATTAAACCCCTTTCCAACTTACTTTTCCCCCCTCTATTGGGCTTAATTCTACAAGTAAATGCTCCCCTCCCCTAGAAGTTTGTTTCAGGTATTGTTGTAAGTGGTTTTACATATACTACCTTATTTAATCACCAAAACAACGCTATGGGGTGTATGCTGTTATCATCTTTATTTTACTGGTGAGGAAATGGAAGTATATAGAGGATGTTACCTGGATAAATTGTGTCCTGTAAATACATGCTTGCTATAGAGACATAAAAGAAGAGCATCTAACCCAACCCACATGGCTTAGAAAGGGTTTGCCTAGAGCCTTTCAGGCAAACGAAGGAGCACGCAAAGGGGCTTGGGATTGAATGCATAGTGTGTTCTGAGTTCTGTCTTAGTTAAGGTAAAGTGGGAAGGGAAGAAGAGTGACAAATAGTGTCCAGAAATATTGAGCAGAAGAGGGTGAAATGAAAGCTAAGTCTCTTTAATTTTTCAAATTAATTGCTCCAAACCCTGCATGCCTTAGTGTGTTTGTTGTTCTCTTGATTCATTTCCCACCCTCTTGAATGACCTATATTTTTTAAGCTTATCCAAAACCTCCAGAAATTAATATAGAGGAAGAAATATTTGATGCCTCTGTCAGGGGAGTGTGTAATTTCCTCGGTCCTGTTTCATCACAACAAATATTTGAAGCGACGGACATTAAAGCCCTCAGACAGACCATGTCTCAGCTTCAGACAGATCAGTGTTACAGGTCCATGTTACAGCTCAGTTTTATTTAGAAAGTAAAGGAAAATAGATCCTCAAGGCATGAGGGCATGCCAACCCAAAAGATGTGAAGAGGAGAGAGACAGACCCCTGGCCCTTTGACTCCTCTTTTTATATGTATTTTCCTCCCCCTGGGCCTGCCCTATGTAAATTGCACTAGCCAGGAGTGCTTTGTTCTACCTGAGGTCCTCACACCAGTCCTCAGACCTTTCTTTGTTCTATTTTCACAGGCTTTTCCCTTTCTTGTCTTTCAGCCACCGCCATTCTGGACTCCCTTTTCCTATTCTAACTACCTAACATCTCCATTACTGCCAATGTTTCCATTTCTATGTACTTCTGGTGTCAGAGATGCTCAATCAGCTGCTTGCTTGTCTTCTGCTCTTGGGGTACACCCTTGGCCAGGACTCATTGATTCTTCAAGTTTGGGTTACATGGCTATCATCTTTTTAGTTTCCATTTCCATGCTCAGAATAATCATTATGCTGAGATGGAGTAGCCTAGGAAAGCTTCCACACAATGAACCATGCAATGTATTGAAAACAGATCTAACAAATTCTTAGACCCTTATATAGAGTGCATTTCTTCTGACTTACTATGCTTATCTACCACAAGTCTACTCCAGAAGATTTATCTAACTTTAAATCTTGGAAATTATGATCTGGGATTTTTATCTTTCTTTCCTAGTGGGAAATCTTTATAATTTCTGATTTCATGAATAAGAAAATTCCTAAATATGTTTATGTATGAGTCCTGGTTGACTCTTTTGGTTAATATTTTTCAGAATGGGTAATATCAGGCAGGAATCACCCCGTACAGAAGGTTTCTTAACAGGCCTAATTTTGGTGGGGATATGTTGCATTAGCATGATTGTTGAACCCAAGTTTGTGTGTGCAACACACAGTGAGGCCATACAAGCCAAAACATTGAAGTTTAGAGTGAGAAAGGTTTATTGCCAGGGCCATGCAAGGAAAATGGATGGTTCCTGCTCAAAAGACCTGAACTCCCCAATGAGTTTCAGGGAAGGTTTTAATAAGTAGAATTTTCAGGGGAGGGCTTCAAGGTGTGTAACCCTCTTGCATTTGGTTGGTGGTGAGTTAACAGGGATGGACATGAGGTTGAGCAAGCTCCGGGAGTTGGTGATGGGCAGGGAAGCCTGGTGTGCTGCAGTCTATGGAGTCACAAAGAGTCAGACACAACCGAACAAGTGAACTGAACTGAACTAAGTTAACAGGGTGGTCCAGAAGTCTCAATCATTAACCTGGTTTCAACCAGTCTTGGCTCCCTATGCTTGTGCTCAGCCTGAAGTTATCATCTTCCACCTGGATGGGAACCCTAGTTCCTGCAGAAGAACTCAAGAGATGTGTATCAGATTGTTATGCACATGCCCTATGGAGGTGTGAGGCCCAGGTCCAATGCTGTGCTTATTTTTACTGCATTCTCTCCCTCTTCTAATGAGTAACTATTTGAATTTGCCGTTTGGAACTCTGGGAAGCTCTAGGAGGCTGAAAGACATTTTCCTGCAAACAAGCAACAGGAAACAGAAGGCTTTGCCCACAGGGTCCTGCTGGGTTTCACAGTGATTAGCTCCAGATAGTGATCAGTGAATGCTTGCTAAATGTGTGAATGGGCATGGGGACAACCAGAGGTTTTCTACTCACAATATTGAAAGATTCCATTTAGTATCTTCCTCTCTATTATTTTTCCCTGTGGCTTATAAGAAAGTAAAAGAATATCTAAAAGTGGCAAAATTTAATATGCAGTAAATTTCAAGTACTCTTTTTATTGTAAAATTCTACTTTTGAAGGTTCTTTTCATCTCTATAATACTAATGATTCCTGTCTCATTATTGTGTATATTTCAAAGCTTCTTATATAATAAACAGGGAAATCCTGTTTGACTTTACATTTGATGTTTAATTGAAGGTTGTATTTGATTTAACCCACAACTTTTTTTTTTTTTTTTTTTGTAGCTAATAAGCTACTGTGTCAGAGTTGTTGGTCATTTAAAAGTAAATCACTGGAAATAATTAAAAACTAAATTATAAAGTTGCTGTTAAATTTGAGATCACTTTTTAACTTAAGTCTGAGCAAGAAGTAAATTTAGCGAGCAAAGGGATGACATCTGAAATGAAATAGTTAATGTTCCAAGACAACCAGGATGGCAAACACATCTTGTTAGTTTCTTATTTAATGAAAACGGTTCCATTTAAAAATNTAGCTAATAAGCTACTGTGTCAGAGTTGTTGGTCATTTAAAAGTAAATCACTGGAAATAATTAAAAACTAAATTATAAAGTTGTTATTAAATTTGAGATCACTTTTTAACTTAAGTCTGAGCAAGAAGTAAATTTAGCGAGCAAAGGGATGACATCTGAAATGAAATAGTTAATGTTCCAAGACAACCAGGATGGCAAACACATCTTGTTAGTTTCTTATTTAATGAAAACGGTTCCATTTAAAAATCTGAAAATTTTTTATTATGAAGTACTGTCACAGGCTCAGTAAAGAGGCAAATGGTATGCAGAGATTAATGTAAAATGTCCCAGTTCCTTCCCTCACGGGGGTAACAGTCCAAAGAAGATAGAGAGCTTTTTATTGAAGGGTTCCAAATGAACGAGCAGACTAATTTTCACTGTTCTTTTTCTCTCCTTTATTTTGCAGTCTTTTATAATTGATATGGTCAGATATATTTTAAAATTAATGTACATTTTTAATTTACACTTTTTTCATGATCAGCCCAGTTCCAGTTTGCATTAATTTTTCAATTTTCTATGTTTAGCAGGAAAAGAAAAAACTTTTTTTGCTCAATGTAGCTATTTTACCAAGCAATAAATAATTGTATTCTTCTTTATTTAAAATAAAATATCTTAAATTCTTTTTTGAATTATAAATTTATTTATTTTAATTGGAGGCTAATTACTTTACAATATTGTATTTGTTTTGCCATACATGAACATGAATTTGCCACAGGATATCTTAAATTCTTGAGGCATTAAGGTTTTTTTTTTCCCCCCTCAAGCAGTTTACCTATGGGAAAAAATACTTTGTGCTCAGGACACCTA
>SJYT01042558.1:0-28375 GCA_006410635.1 Cephalophus harveyi
TAGATATAATGGTCATCTGAGTTAAATTCACCCATTCCAGTCCATTTTAGTTTGCTGATTCCTAGAATGTCGACGTTCACCCTTGCCATCTCTTGTTTGACCACTTCCAATGTTCCTTGATTCATGGACCTGACATTCCAGGTTCCTATGCAATATTGTTCTTTACAGCATTGGATCTTGCTTCTATCATCAGTCACATCCACAACTGGGTATTGTTTTTGCTTTGGCTCCATCCCTTCATTCTTTCTGGAGTTATTTCTCCACTGACCTCCAGTAGCATATTGGGCACCTAATGACCTGGGGAGTTCCTCTTTTGGTATCCTATCATTTTGCCTTTTCATACTGTTCATGGGGTTCTCAAGGCACCATTACCTCAAGCCTAACTAAAGTTTTCACTCTGCTGTGTTGGTGAAACTTCCTCTTTATGGGCACTAAGCATGATCCAGAAAGATAAATATCTAGCTAATTTATGAGGAAATCTGGGTATTTGTCTAATAGTTGATGCAATAGAATAAAAAAAGATGATGAATGACAAACCAGACCTTTGACTAGGCTGTACAGTCACTGTTGCCCTTTCCACATTACCCAGGAGGAAACTGGCTTAGATGCTGTCGCTAAACACAGACAGTGAGATGCCAGGGCTCCGAGTTCACATAGCCCTTAGGTTAATAACACTTTGCTCAAGGGAAAATGAGGAGAAGTCACCCTGCATTTTGCCAGGACAAGTACTCCCAAGAAACAGAAGCTCTAGGGAAGGAGCAACCAAGTAAAAGTGGTGATAATTTCAATTTAAGTGTTTTGTTTTTAGCTTTCAATGAGAATTTTTTAAAATAAAAACTATATATGTTTATGGTGTGCAACATGATGTTTCGATATAAATATACATTGGGAAATGATTACTGTAGTAAAACCAATTAACATATCCATTACCACATTTTTTGTGTGTGTGTGTGAAACACTTAAAGATCTAATTTCAAGAATATGACACAGTTAAATAAGGATTTTTTTTTTTTAAAGCAAATAGCCCAGGGCAAAGAGGTATCCAGGATCAAGTTTACAAAGGGCCCTTCAATTATTGACAGTGTATTTGTGTCAATTCCTTTGTAAAGACATCTGAAATTCATACTCCTTTTATATCATTTAAGATCAGAGTAAACTGTAGAATAATGTTATGGCATTTCTCAATATAAAGTCACTGAACACATCAACATAGGTCTTATGAGAAGTGCTATAATGCAGGGAAGGCCCTGGTGGTTCAGTGGTTAGGACTCAATACTTTTACTGCCTTGGGCCTGTGTTCAGTCCCTGGTTGATGAACAGATCCCACACTCCATTCAGTGCAGGAAAAAAAAAGTACTATATTCTTTATTAAAGAAAAAAAGGGACTATTGTTTTAAGAAAGTAACTTGAATGAACAGCAACAAATGCTCTCCAAAATTACTAAAACCAAAGGAAAAGTTCAAGCTTTGTCCTGAACATCCAACTATTTTCCCTAATACCATTAAAAGTAATCTTAACTGTAGAACACAGTGAATCTGTTTTTGGCATAGATTCCATTTATATATATATTTTTGAAAGTGAAAGTGTTAGTCACTTAGTTGTGTCCAACTCTTTGTGACCCCATGGGCTGTAGCCCACCAAACTCCTCCACCCATGGGATTTTCCAGGTCAGAATATTGGAATGGGTTTCCATTTCCTTCTCCAGGGGATCTTCCTAACTCAGCAATTAAACCTGGGTCTGCTGCATTGTGGGCAGTCTCTTTACCATTTGAGCCACCAGGGGAGCCCATATATATTTTTAGTTAAAACAATTATATTGAATATGATCAAATGGGTAATTAAAAAATACAATCATATACACCCGTGGTGGATTCTTGTCGATGTATGGCAAAACCAATTTGGTATTGTAAAGTAAAATAAAGTAAAAATTAAAAAAAAAAAGACAATCATAAACTTTCTCAAATACATTCTTGTTTCCTAGATTTAATGTTATAGCTCCAATCACTAAAACTCATTTTTAAACAAAATTTGGTGTAAATAAAGGTTTCAATGATCAACAATAACAAAATTTCCATAAATACCACTGAGATTTAGGCAGGGAAATCATTGGAAATCAACTAGATACTTTTGATAACTATTTTTTAATTAGAGTTCATTTTAAATTTAGTGAATATTATGCAACAGCCTATAGATAAAATTTATCAAAGGTGGCCTTGACTTGCTCTCAAAAACTTTTTGCTATATATTGGTAAAGTTTGTTTAAATGACAACAAACTTGACTTGATGCAAATAGCAAGCTTCTCTAGTAAAGCATCAATGATGCCAGTTTCAAAACGCTTCTGATGCTTCAGCAGAGGTACACAGTGCGGTACCAAGTGACACTTACCTTGCAGTAGATCATATGAGACATGGCCACTCTAAGCCTCATCCCTGCACGCTGAAAATGATCGAAGTACAAGTGGTGCAGAATGGCCCACAGGAGCACACAGGCACTCAGCACTGCAGCACAGACATAGGCATCATACAAAGCATCAGTAACTTCAGGGTCTTCAAAGTAACTAATCATTTTCCCCAAAAGTAAGGGCAGAACTACTCTGGTGCATTCCTGAAAGAAAAAAGTCTCCATTAGAAATTCAAGTCATACCCATTTTTCTTAACACAAACTTAACTTGTATTTTTGCTCATTAAAAAGCATTTTAACAAAATGCTACACCCATGGCTCATTTAAAAGAAAAATGTACAGATCCACTATCTTCTATAAGAAAGGCAGTTTTAACCTTAGGCAAGAATTTTATGTTGAAAGATAATAAAGCCTTAGTACACTGTGCTTAATACATTGTGGATACTCAATAAATATCACAACTACTGCCTTAGAACAGAGAAGGCAATGGCACCCCACTCCAGTACTCTTGCCTGGAAAATCCCATGGATGAAGGAGCCTGGTAGGCTGCAGTCCATGGGGTCGCAGAGTCGGACACGACTGAGTGACTTCACTTTCACTTTTCACTTTTATGCATTGGAGAAGGAAATGGCAACCCATTCCAGTGTTTTTGCCTGGAGAATCCCAGGAACAGGGGAGCCTGGTGGGCTGCCGTCTATGGGTTTGCACAGAGTCGGACACAACTGAAGTGACTTAGCAGCAGCAGCAGCAGCAGCAGTGCCTTAGAATGCATTTGGCAAGATGCCAAGTGACTCTTTGCCTAAGATGAACAAAGTAAAAGGTGGCAGAGAAGGGTAAGAAATTTGTTTCTCTATGAACAAGCCCTGCTCACAGCTGGCCCTTGTTACCATTCTCTCATCATCCCAGCCCAACAGAAAATAAAGATGGTTTATGTACAGGAAGCATGCTCTTGCCATCACCTTCTGCTTTAAGAGTGTTTTTGAACTGAGACATTGGCACAAGAGCTTCTTATGAAAGTTGCTCAGTCATGTCCGACTCTTTGTGACCCCATGAACTATACAGTCCATGGAATTCTCCAGGCCAGAATACTGGAGTGGGTAGCCTTTCCCTTCTCCAGGGGATCTTCTCAACCTAGGGATCAAACACAGGTCTCCCAAATTGCAGGCAGATTCTTTACCAGCTGAGCCACAAGGGAAGCCCAAGAATACTGGAGTGGGTAGCCTATCCCTTCTCCAGCGGATCTTCCAGATCCAGGAATCAAACCAGGGTCTCCTGCATTGCAGGTGGATTCTTTACCAACTGAGATATATGGGAAGCCCAAGACATTGGCACAAACACATTCAATCTTTTCCACTTTAAATTGTATATGTTCAGAGATTAAGAGAATGGAGCCCAGCTTCAGTTGGAGCATCACAAGGAAACCAGGCTGGGGAGGTTTCTAGGCTCTCAGCCCCAGGGAACACTGTGTTAATACGTCTCTACCCTCTAGAAGCTGGGATGTTCCTTGGAGTCAAAAATTAAACATGGCAGAAGCCAAGCTAAAAAAAAATGTCATCCATGGTTCTCCATCTAACAAACACTGCAGGTGCTGCTTTGGAAGAGATATTACAAATCATCTCTTTCCCAAGGCAAAAGTCAAATCTTTTTTTTTTTTTTTTTTTGGCAAGTATCTATTACTATGGCTATATTTTAAAATTATTTTAATTGGAGGTTAATTACTTTACAATATTGTATTGGTTTTGCCATACATCAACATGAATCCACCATGGGTGTTCCCCATCCTGAACCTTAAACCAGTGAGTTGGGAGGCATTGAGGCTTAATTCCTGAGTAAGACTTAGGGAAAGCAGTTTTCTTTCCCAAAACTAAAGAAACACTTGCCCATCCTGCCAAAGAGTCACTCCATCCCACAACCTACCTCTTCCCTCTAGCCACCCCCTAAAGGTTCCCTTCTCCCTTATTAAGGTAAATCAAACACTCAGCATGAATCCAAGTCACCAAAAATAAATACTTCCATCCTCAACATCATTTCTTCCACAGACTTCTCAAAAGACAAAATGCCAAAAGTTTGGAAATTTTTCAGGAACTTGACTTTCAAAAAAGATTTTCCTTTTAAGCAATACTTTTTAAATTTAATGCAGAAAGTCAAGGTGGTTCATGTACCGGAGACAAAACTGGGCCATTTCTAACAGTCAGGAGAACAGGACATAACTCCTGCCATTCCTCACCTCTCAGGGGAGGGGACTGGGCAAACTCACACTGGCTCTTTGAGGTCACCCCACTTACATACCAGCATGTGGAAGACTTATCTCTAAGAGGGAAACCCTGACAACCTGGGGATGTCTGTGGGTCCCCATGGAGGTGTATGCAGGGGCCAGGCATGCTGGGGACTTGCTGGATGTTCTAATTATCATTGGTTTTTCAAGAGCTCCACATCAACATCAGCCTGCCATTTGTTTTTCTGAGAATCATAATTCATTCTTTCACAGGACAGAGATTTTCATACTTCAAAATCCTAACTCCAAAAGCCTCACCTTGGACTGACATTGCCTGTCTCTTCCTTCTGGTGCTGCCAGAAGTGCCTGAACTGTGGGTGGTCACAGCACATGACTTGGGAATCATGGATGATCTACAAGGTGTTTTTTAAAATTACCTGACCCTCCTCAGGGTCATGCACCAGAGGAGTTAAAAGAGGGCTGGAGGTCATAAAGAAAATGGATTTGCATTTTAGAGCTTCCCAGGTGGCCCTAGTAATAAAGAACTCGCCTGCCAATGCAGGAGATGTAAGAGTTACTGGTTCAACTCCTGGGTCAGAAGATCCCCTGGAGGAGGGCATGGCAACCCACTCTGGTATTCTTGCCTGGAGAATCCCATGGCCAGAGGAGCCTGGTGGGCTAAGGTCCATAGGGTCTCAAAGAGTCAGACACGACTAAAGTGATTTAGCAGGCAGCACATTTGCATTTTAGAGAATCCTGGGATGAGTTTAGATCTTCTACCATCTGAAATATAATGACCAACAAGCAGAATAGACAGAAGATCACAAAATGAGACTTTGCTTCATAAAATCAGTTACTTAACTAACATTCATTCCATCCAACTTAGTAACTAGCTTTAATCATATCAAATTCAAAACAGCACCTGAAAAAGATCTTTAAAATGTAAAAACAACAACAACAACAACAACTAAATCATTACTAGCTTTGTTATGAGAAATCATTTTTTGTAACTTCTCTGAACAGTAGATTGTCAACAGCCAAGATTAGGCAAACAGGAGTATTTGTGTTGTATTTCAGGCTTCTTTTGGTGGACAGGAAAAAAAAACAAAAAACTAAGCTTCACTTCTCCTTAAGTTTTAATGGCCCTCAACTTCTGGAATATCACTGCATTAGAATGAAGAGTTCTGCCAGTTATAACCCTAATACCACAAAGTTAGAAGGAGTTTCATATGCCAGTCAGCATCGTTACCTGGGGAATCAAGGCCACTGCCTAGTTTTACACTGTAAACCATCAAGGCTTAAACAGCATGAACAAGCAAGCTCCCTCCTGAGAGAAAGTCCAGTCCTGGCACTTCACAGCTGATTTATCTGCTATCCACCCAGGGACAATCTGGTCCCACCTAACTCTCACCCTAAGACCTAGGTCTGGGGTTCACCCTCTGTGTGGGGAAGTGTATTTGGAAAACAGGAGAACTGCTCCACACCCTAGTAACTGACCTGGGGTTCTCATTCTCACTCAGCAAATGCACCCCCAGAATCACAGACATACTGGATCTCAGCAAGCAACCAGGAGCACTTAGTAACAACATAGAGGACTCAACCTCTGCCCAGATCATCAGTCCCAACATGGTCACCATCCAAGACCCAACATCTTCTCACTGGTCTATGCAGGAAGCCCATCTGGAGCAATGTCTTAAGAGTATGGATGGATTTAGAGTTAGCTCTCCAGGGCAGCCATAAACTCATCCATTGGGAATAGTAATGAGGGCACGGTGGCTTACTAAAGGGCTCCTGATCCATCTGAACTCAACATGACATGCTGCCAGTGTCAGAGTCCTAGTCACTTCTAGTATTGGGGGGAGATGTGGTCCAATCTGGACTCCACCCTCATTTATGATCCTTAATCTGACATCCTGTTCCAGGGAGTTCTTAGTATCCCATTTCTCATCCTTAGGCCAAGTTCAGGACACATGTGTCTGAGATCATGAAGACAAAGCTCTCAAGACGAGCCTTCCTGATCATGGACAAACTTCCAGTCATCGAGATGATCGGGCTCATAAGTCAGAGTGCCTGAGAGGGAACCTCAGTCTGTCCTTGACTCTTCATATGACCACAGACACAACTATTTGAACAGAGTGTCCTCTCTTCTAAAATGGAAGTAGCATAATATCTATGACTTAATTGAATTAGCTAAAGGATTTGGTGATATGACATGCAAAGTGCTTATAGCATTTTTGATACATAATGTTTTTGGAGTACTTACTATTGTACTACTACACTATTAATAGTACTGCTGCCCCTGTCACCACCACTACTACTGAGTATGATCCTCTGTTACTGCCACTAGTACTTCTAGTACTACAGAGGATGAGCACCTGCATTTACCAGGTCCTCGACTCCCCACTTCTCTGCCATGACCACCCAACAACCAGCCTCCTGAAAAAGGGGCCAGGGCTCTGCCAGTTGCACCTTATGCAGCCCCAGGCCTGGCCTTCCTGGATCCTTAGCAGGAAGCATGACTGGGGCTGGGAAACTGTGGAATCAGCACTTCACCCTGCCACAAGGCACTGCAATATCTGGGTGGTCAGAGCCCTCTTAAAGGTCGCACTCTCCCCCATATACCTGTCCCCAGCCTCTGGCACAATGGCTAATCCACCCATGTCATTAATGAGAATTCAACCTGCCAGGACCATCCAGTCACCAGTGAAATGACAGATTTTCTAGTTTCTTCAGTTGTGCAGGGTGGACTTCACCTACCCAGCTACCTGCACTCTCTTCAGAAGAAAACAACCTTTAAATAAGAGCCACACCTTCCACCTTTAAACCACCTGTAAATCACCTCACCCCCAATACAATGGAATGATGACAACTCACCACCTTCCCCACCTAAAACGCCCCATTCACAGAAACTGCATCTTCCACCGCTCCTGCCCTCACACACTCACAGGCCGCCTGTGTCCCTAAGGCAGCGCTAAGGGACCACAGAGAGCACAAGCTATCCAGGGGGGTCTGCAGCAGACCCCCAGCAGGCTCAGCCAGAACAGGGGGCTGATGGCACTGTGTCCCCAGGTGGACTGTCTCACTGTGGGACCTTGACCCAGGTTCTTCAGGGTCATGGAGGTCACTGACCTCATGGCTTTCTACTCTGGTTTTCCTTGCTCACCCCTTTCTCCACACTCTGCCAATCCCAGCTACCAAGACTTCCCCTTCAACCAGAAAACCACCCTCACAGCCAGGACAGAAACCAGCATGGAGGGTGAATGAACTCATGGTGAAGCTGGAGCTCCTCCACACGGAGGTTTTGGCTCACAGTGCCAGCCCTTGGGGAAGTGGGAAGCCCAGGGAAGGATGTGCTCTTGGGAGTTCTGGGCAGCTGCAGCCCAGATGCAGGGTCCCAGGTTCTGTTCCCCTGGAAGGGGAGAGGTGATGATCCTATCTTAGGAAAGCATTTATCCATGTGACCTGGTCAAATTAATTATTATTTGCTGAGTACCTATAATGAACTCCTTATTGCAAAATTCAGACTTAAACTGAAGAAAGATGGGAAAACCACTAGACCATTCAGGTACAACTTAAATCAAATCCCTTATGATTATACAGTGGAAGTAACAAATAGATTCAAGGGATTAGATATGATAGACAAAGTATCTGAAGAAATATGGACAGAGGTTCGTGACATTGTACAGCAGGCAGGGATCAAGACCATCCCCAAGAAAAAAAATGCAAAAGGGCAAAATGGTTGTCTGAGGAGGCCTTACAAATAGCTGAGAAAAGAAGAGAAGCTAAAGTCAAAGGAGAAAAGGAAAGATATACCCATCTGAATGCAGAGTTCCAAAGAATAGCAAGGAGAGATTCGAAAGCCTTCCTTATTGATCAACGCAAAGAAAGAGAGGAAAACAATAGAATGGCAAAGACTAGAGATTTCTTCAAGAAAATTAGAGATACCAAAAGAATTTCATGCAAAGATGGGCACAAAAAAGGACAGAAACCATAAGGACCTAAGAGAAACAGAAGATATTAAGAAGAGGTTGAAAGAATACAGAGAAGAACTGTACAAAAAAGATCTTCATGAGCCAGATAGTCATGATGGTGTGATCACTCACCTAGAGCCAGACATCCTGGAGTGCAAAGTAAAGTGAGCCTTAGGAAGCATCACCATGAACAAAGCTAGTGGAGGTGATGGAATTCCAGTTGAGCTATTTCAAGTCCTAAGTGATGATTCTGTGAAAGTGCTGCACTCAATGTGCCAGCAAATTTTGAAAATTCAGTAGAGGCCACAGGACTGGAAAAAATCAGCTTTCATTCCAATCCCAAAAAGACAATGCCAAAGAATGTTCAAACTACCGCACAATTGCATTCATCTTGCACTCTAGCAAAGCAATGCTCAAAATTCTCCAAGTGTGGCTTCAACAGTATGTGAATGGAGAATTTCCAGAAGTTCAAGCTGGATTTAGAAAAGGCAGAGGAACCAGAGATCAAATTGCCAACATCCATCAGATTGTAGAAAAAGCAATAGAATTCCAGAAAAACATCTACTTCTGATTTATTGACTATGCCAAAGCCTTTGACTGTGTGGATCACAGCAAACTGGAAACTTTTTAAAGAGATGGGAATACACCAGACCACCTTATCTGCCTCCTGAAAATCAATATGTAGGTCAGGAAACAGCAATTAGAACCAGACATGGAACAACAAACTGGTTCCAAATTGGGAAAGGAGTTACATCAAGGCTGTATATTGTCACCCAGCTTATTTAATTTATATGCAGAGTACATCATGCAAAATGCCCGGATGGATGAAGCACAAGCTGGAATCAAGATTGCCAGGAGAAATAGCAATAACCTCAGATATCCAGATGACACCACCCTTATGGCAGAAAGTAAAGAGGAACTGAAGAGCCTGTCAATGAAAATGAAAGAGGAGAGTGTAAAAGCTGGCTTAAAACTCAACATTCAAAAAATGAATATCATTGCATCTGGTCCCATCACTTCATGTCAAATAGATGGGAAAACAATGGAAACAGTGAGAGATTATATTTTCTGGGGCTCCAAAACCACTGCATATGGTGACTGCAGCCATTATTATTATTATTGTTTTTTACTTTACAGTATTGTATTGGTTTTGCCATACATCAACATGAATCCACCACGGGTGTACACATGTTCCCAATCCTGAACTCCCCTCCCACTTCCTTCCCCATACTATCCCTCAAAAGACACATGCTCCTTGGAAGAAAAACTACAAAACACCTAAACAGCATATTAAAAAATAGAGACGTTGCCGACAAACATCTGACTAGTCAAAGCTATGGTTTTTCCAGTAGCCTAGTATGGATGTAAGAGTTGGACCATAAAGAAGACTGAGAACCAAAGAATTGATGCTTTTGAACTGTGGTGTTGAAGAAGACTCTTGAGAGTCCCTTGGACTGCAAGGAGATCCAACAAGTCAATCCTGAAGGACTCGATCCTGAATATTCACTGAAGGACTGAAGCTGAAGCTGCAATACTTTGGCCCCCTGATTCAAGGAACTGACTCATTGGAAAAGACCATGATTCTGGGAAAGATTGAAGGTAGAAGGAGAAGGGGATGACAGAGGATGAGATGGTTGGATGGCATCACCTACTCGATGGACATGATTTTGAGAAAGCTCCAGGAGTTGCTGATGGACAGGGAACCTTGACATGTTGCAGTCTCAAAGAGTTAGACATGCCTGAGCAACTGCACTGAACTGAGCACCTGTTAAATGTCTTATGTTACTGGGGCTCTGCCCCAAGTTTATGTCCTCCAAACTACATATTCCTTGAGGTCTTCAGCTCAGTTCAGTTCAGTCGCTCAGTCGTATCTGACTCTTTGCGACCCCATGAATCAGTCATCTGCATATCTGAGGTTATTGATATTTCTCCCGGCAATCTTGATTCCAGCTTGTGCTTCTTCCAGCCCAGCATCTTAGGATACTCTTTTGATCAAGGATTAATTTTAACATTTATATCATTTACTGAGCACAAAAGATGTTCTAACATGGTCTAAAATGTCTTTGCTTTTCAGTCTTTCCTCCCATGACACTGTGTGTTAATTGGTTAAAAGATAAATAGTAATCTCCAGAGGACCAATTCCCTAGGTAAACGTCTGTTTATGCTGAATATAAATACAACCACTGGGCTACAGGATGTTAAACCACTGGTCTCTCTCACCAGTCGCATCCATCTCAGTACTGGCCCATGTACAATGAAAGCAATGCACTGTATATAAAAGTCTTTACCTCAAAAAATATAAAAATTGCACATAACAAACAGGATTTCCAGTAGCACTTTATGATTGCTTTCTTTAAAGAAGGCTTCTTTCCATTTGCCTCAGCTCTCTCAACTTCTTGCTTCCAGCACCTGTGATGAGAAAAAGCACAGTAAAGAACAGCCCTGCCATAGGGAAAATGGGGGAGGGGCCAAAATGGAAGATAAGCCTTCACTATAGTGCACTCTGCGGCTGCCCCATAGATACCGGCTAACTGTTCACAGGGCTCCTGAAAGATGAGTGGTGTAGACTGAAGCCCCAGAAAAACAGGCCTTGAGGCTTTGCTGGATTCACAGGTCATGAGCAGCTCAGAAGGGTAGACACTGTCCTCCTGGGACCCCACCTCTGGGGACAGAGCTTGGCCTCCAGGGCCTTGGCTGGGGGCTCCCTTCACATCCACAGATGCACAGGGAACAAAGGCTCCCCCAGCCTCCAAAGTGGGCTAAACCTGGGGTCAGCCTGAGGGGGTGAGTGAGTGTGCAGAGTCAGGGGAGGAGGCTCAGGAGAACCCAGAGGAAGGCAAAGCCCTTGCATACCTTTAGCCCCATGTGGAAATTCTCACTCTTCCTCCCCTTCTCCCTGCTGTCTGTGCTCACCTTTGCAGCTCTTCTCCAAGGTGCTGGGAGCAATCATCTGGATGCACTGAGTGTATCTCATTTTCTTTCAATCTCCATTTGTGACCAAATAGGAAAAAGGGGTTCATCCACCTGTTAAAAATTAAGAGAAAAGAAGAGTGGTATATATTCAAATTATACAACTCTAATTAGAATCCTACATTCCTGGGGTTTGTAAAAAAAAAAAAATAGTCTACACTGTAAATATATAAATATGGAAGAAAAAAATTGGATATTTACACACACAGATAACATCACTCTTATAGCAGAAAGTGAAGAGGAACTAAAAAGCTTCTTGATGAAAGTGAAAGAGGAGAGTGAAAAGTTGGCTTAAAGCTCAATATTCAGAAAACAAAGATCATGGCATCTGGTCACATCACTTCATGGGAAATAGATGGGGAAACAGTGGAAATAGTATCAGACTTTTTTTCAGGGGGCTCCAAAATCACTGCTGATGGAGACTGCAGCCATTAAACCAAAAGACACTTACTCCTTGGAAGGAAAGTTATGACCAACCTAGATAGCATAGCAGAGACATTACTTTATGAAAGTGAAAGAGGAGAGTGAAAAGGTTGGCTTAAAACTCAGCAATCAGAAAACTAAGATCATGGCATCTGGTCCCATCACTTCATGGCAAATAGATGGGGAAACAATGGAAGACTTTATTTTGGGGGTCTCCAGAATCACTGCAGATCATGACTGCAACCCTGTAATTAAAACTACTTACTCCTTGGAAGGAAAGTTATGACCAACCTAGATAGCATAGCAGAGACATTACTTTGCCAACAAAGGTCCATCTAGTCAAGGCTATGGTTTTTCCAGTGGTCATGTATGGATGTGAGAGTTGGACTGTGAAGAAAGCTGAGTGCCGCAGAATTGATGCTTTTGAAATGTGGTGTTGGAGAAGACTCTTGAGAGTCCTTTGGACTGCAAGGAGATCCAACCAGTCCATTCTGAAGGAGATCAGTCCTGGGATTTCTTTGGAGGGAATGATACTGAAGCTGAAGCTCCAGTACTTTGGCCACCTCATGTGAAGAGTTCTCATTGGAAAAGACTCATGCTGGGAGGGATTGGGGGCAGGAGGAGAAGGGGACGACAGAGGATGAGATGGCTGGATGGCATCACTGACTTAATGGATGTGAGTTTGAGTGAACTTTGGAGATGGTGATGGACAGGGAGGCCTGACGTGCGGCGATTCATGGGGTCTCAAAGAGTCAGATACAACTGAGCGACTGAACTGAACTGAACTGTATAGCTCTATATCCTGAAAGACCCTGGAAGCAATGACACACTAGTAGCAAAGAACACTCCTGACCCAGACCTCAAAGTTATTTTTTTTAAACATACACAATTATTTTTTTCTTGTGGTGAGAACTTTTAAGGTCAACTCTCAGCAGCTTTCAAATATGCAATAAAGCACTATAACTGTGGTCACTCTACCAGACATTACATTCCCATGACTTACTTATTTTAGAGAAGTCTGTCCCTTTGCCCACCTCCACCCAGATCCTGACTTATTAATATCTTTCTTCTCTAAAAGGAACCAAGGTTCCTTGAAGAAATGGCTGGTTCCAAGGTTGGGGCAGTGTGTTTTAGCACCTGATAATCACCTTTTTTAATTGTAATATAAATGCCTGACGTTAAGCTTTGGAGACATACACCTCAAAGCTATCCATCTCCAGTGAACATGAGTTAGTTATACAACTAGATAAAGAGCCAGACCGCCCCACCCATGAAGTTCCCTTTTTCAGAACGTGCTGGTTGACCTGATAACAGACCATCTCACTGACTGCTTGCTTCTCCCTTCCCGCACTTTAATTCCCGCTCTTATTTTTTAAATTCACCAATAGAGTGAACCTGCTAAATCCTAGCGCACCCCACCCTTGATCCCCAAAAGGCAGAATACCAGGTCCAAGCTCTTTCACTCATTAGTTTTCACAGTCTCTTTCTCTTTCTGCCTAGGACCTTGCTGTGTAGCTTTAGGCATGCCTTGTACTCTTCAGGTCATGTGAGTGATACACCTTGGCATTTGAAAGTTCCTTGATGGTTGCTGCTGAGACGTGTCTCACAGTCCTAGGAACCACAAGGGCCAGTCCAACCACAACACTGACTCTGGAAGGGGAATGCCTGTAGGGGCTGCTGTAACTAGTACAGGCCAAGATGAGCAGAGCCCCAGGCATTCCCACCAACCGCATCACTATCTACAGGCTGAGACCAACAGGCAGAGAAAGTAGAAGATGGACCTGGGACAACTTGGCACCATACAATAAGGAAGCACTCAAGGAATCATGAGGATGTGTAGGAGGACAGAGAAGCCAGCTTGAATGGCTCTTGCTAAACAAATCTGGGATTCTTTCGGCATCAAAATAAATGGCAATGAATCACAGTCCATTAAATAACAAAAGGATCCATGAATCCATACTGCTACATATACATGAGAGAAGGGAAAGCTCTTGCATTCAATAATGCAAATAAACAGAATGAACAATGGAGTTAGAAAATTATCAATGGAAGCTAAACCTAGTGGTTGAAAGTTTAATGTGCAGCCTGGTATTCACATAACCTCAAATTATCTTTCTGCAAATTACTTATTAACTATAAAATGAGATGGGCTTCCCTGGTGGCTCAGCTGGTAAAGAATCCGCCTGCAATGTGGGATACCTGGGTTTGATCCCTAGGTTGGGAAGATCCCTTGGAGGAGGGAACAGCTACCCACTCCGTTATTCTGGCCTGGAGAAGTCCATGGACTATATAGTCCATGGGATCATAAAGAGCTGGACATGACTGAGTGACTTTCACTTCACTTCATAAAATGAAAAACAGTAACAGTATAGAGGATTCCTCCAAGCCCTATTCAAGTTGCTTATGTATTAGTTACATGTTAATAATATGCAGAAATAACCCAAGGATTAACACTATTTTACTAGGTAGGGAAATTTCTACAGCCAGACAATAATAACCCATGAGCAAAGATCATGTTTCTCTTATTTATTGCATTATTCCTAGTACAATATGGGTACAGAGGAGATGTTTAAGAATTATTTTTTAAGTAAATGAATGTCTATGAACTATTAAAGAAGGAATAAGAGAGACTGAATTTCAAATTTTGCTAACCCTGGTAACTGGGCACCTCTAAAAAACTCCAGTCAGGAGTCTGAAGACTGGACCTAAGCACTGAGGACCCAGGGCCTCAATTGTCCTCTACTCCAATTTTCCACTCCAGGTGAGTATCACCATGACCCTTAATATCTGTTGTTCTAAATTTCCTTCTAAAACAAAAGCATTTGTCTCTGTGCTTTAACCACTTAACAGATTTGAAACACCTTACAGTTATTCCCTATAGGAAATACTCAGACAATTAGCAGCAGGACTTACTCTGAAAGACCCTCTTTAAAAGTCTGCTTGCAGATTTTTATGGTCGGTGTGGGCCACTGGAGACCAATTAGATGTCATTAGCATAGAAACTACAATTTGGGGAACTTAATGGTTAATTTGAATTTGTAATTTGATTTGTGCCCCAGAGTTTTCTTTTGTTCAGACTGTTTATAGGCTTAATGAGCTAAATGTCATGCACATTTGTAAGAAATATCCTTCTTGGTCCCTTTTGGGAATGAGAGGCACTCTTTGGTCTTTATGAATGACAGGTTACTGTTTTGCCTTATTGCTTAACTTCATGTAGCAGACAAAGCTTGGAAAAAAAAAAAGGTTTCCTTGCAGAAGAAAAGATGCTTAACATCACAAATCCTTGTGTGTGCTAAGTCGCTTCCTTCGTGTCCATCTCTGTGTGACCCTATAGACTGTAGCCTACCAGGGTCCTCTGTCCATGGGATTTTCCAGGCAAGAATACTGGAGTGGGTTTCCATGCTGTTCTCCAGGGGATCTTCCCGACCCCAGGGATTGAACCTGTATCTCTTATGTCTCCTGCATTGGCAGGCATGTTCTTTACTAAAGCCACCTGAATCCTTAGGGAAATACAAATCAAAATCAAAATCAAACACCACTTCACACATATTAGGAGGGGTGAAGAAGAAGGAGGAGGAGGGAGAGGTAGAAAGAGGAGGTAAAGGAAGGGAGGAGGGAGAACAAGCCGGGGAAGAGGAAGGAAGAAAGGAGAAGGGGGGAAGATGAGCAACAAAAGGTTTGGCAAGGATATGGAGAAGTTGGAACACTTGCACACTGATGGTGGGGGTGTAAAACACTGCAGTCACAAAGGACAAGCACTGTATGATTCCACGTTCATAAAGGTGCTAGGAGCAGTCAAATTCAGAAAGAAACAGAGACTCTGCGCTTGTCAGGGGCTGAGGGAAAGGGGAGTGGGGAATTAGTGTTTGATGACATACTGATGCAGGATGAAAAGAGTTCTGGAAACTGGTTGCACAATAATGTGAATGTACTTAACAGCACTGAACCAAATGCTTAAAAATAATTCAGATGGTAAATTTTATGTTATGTGTACTTTATTACTATTTTTTAAAAGCAAATGAGAAAAAATTCTTCTCAATACACCTCAGGTGTGAAATCTTCCTGTGTTAAATTCTAGACCACAGCTTTCTGGTTGTAAGAACTTGAACTAGCCACATAAGCTCTCAGTATTGGCCTCTGACAAAGAGGAGAAACATGTGGAGGTAACACTTCCCAAAGCTGCTGAGAGGGTCCTCTGAGAGGATCATTGATGCTCTGAACAAAGTCCTGTCAGACAAAGGGAAGCTGTCACCCCCGACAGTGCTCTCTAATAATCCCATGTGGTCCCCAGTAGAAAGCCTCTGATAACTTTGATAGATGAGGTTACAGCAATAGCAGAGTCCAACAGGCAGAAGAAAGACTCCTCTTCCTTCCTGGCAAGGACTCAGCCAATGAACAGCCATGGACACTTTTTTTGACAGTCCTCCCAACTTCCTTTTTCCCTTCTATAAAGATGCTCTTCATCCCTTGCCCTTTGGGGACTTGCACATGGCTCACTCTGGTTGCAGGTATGGAACTGCGATTCTCTGCTGATCCCCAAAAAAGCCATCTTTGCTGCAGAAATATCCGATAGTCAAGGCAACAGAGGAGAGAGAGTCAACATGATCAGGGGACCCACGGACAACTCAGAAAGGCAAATTATCCACTTGACACATCTGAGTGGACACTAGCTAATACCTCTCAGGCTGACCAGATGCAGAAGTATAAAGACCAAAGAGATCAAGCATAAACTATAGGCGATAAACTTGGATATGTTAGGCTTTTTATTTTGCCTTAAAGACATGGTAGTAAATTTGAATATGCCTTTGGGATGTTCTACATCTTGCTTGGGGCTGTAGTTATTGTATAAAGTTACCAAAACTCATCAAACGAAATGCTTAGGAAAGGGGAACAGATCAAGATCAGAGAAAGAGCCCTGGAGAGCTCACCCAGCCTCCATCAACAACATGTAGATTTTCTGACTGTTAATGAAAAACAAGATTCATACAAGTAGTATTCTGAAAATGGTGCCAAGAATCCTGGTTTGATATTAAACATTTCTATGCTTTTATGGTTGAGTTACTGAGGACCTAACAGGACCAAGCTCTCTAAACCATCTTGGCACTCAAGCCAGTTCACGTCCCCGTAATGTCATCATTTTCTCTGACAAGAATCTCTGGAGAGTCTGTCAACACCAGTGACAGTTTCCACGTCTGCACTCGCTTTGCAAGGGGACAGTTCACTGACTGTGACGTGACCAGTGTCAGGGTAGTGAGGATGTAACCACTCCCTGAAGGGCCAAGTGCTTCTGGTCCAAGGCCCTGCCCCACCCTCATCTCTGGGGACAGGGCCTGCACTCACCCCCAACCTGCTGGGCTCTGGGACGAGGGTGGAGAGAAACGCAGAGCTCCCCCCAGAGGCTGCAGTGAGGACAGCAGGGACATCGCCAGGGCGAGTCTCAGCAGACTGGACACGGTTCATAAATTGTGCCACTGATTTCCAATAATGGGTAAAAGGAAGAATCATTCAATAAACCATGATGGGAAGAAGAGCTGTTTCAGAAAAAAGGAGGAGGACTGCTGCTGTTGCTAAGTCGCTTCAGTCGTGTCCGACTATCTTATATCGAATACTAAAAGAAACTTCAGCTGCCTTTATTCTTAGAGATGATGTGCGGTGGGAGGTGGGAGGGGGATTCGGGATTGGGAGCTAATATACACCCATGGTGGATTCATGTCAATGTATGGCAAAACCAATATGGTATTGTAAAGTAAAATAAAGTAAAAATAAAATTAAAAAAAAAAAAATAAAGTAAAGGACAAATGAAAATCTGGAAAAATATTATAAGCATTATTGAAAATTATTTCAAAATATAAATTCCTCAGAGAGAAAAAAAATCTATTAATAGACAATTCAAAGAAACACAAATAAATGGTCAATAGATGTGTTTCCAAAAAAAAGTTCCATCTATATAGATCAATAAGTTCAAATTCAAAACCAATACAATATTGTAAAGTAAAAAAATAAAATAAAATCTGAAAAAAAAATAAAATTGTTTCACCTTTTTTTTAAATTTAGACCTTGAAAAAATGTAATTCACATACTCAAAGTTGGCAATAAAATAGGCACACTAAAAGCTACTATGAGGGCAAACTGGCAGTTCCCTAGTGGTTCAGATATTAAGACTCAGAGCTTTCACAGCCAAGAGCCTAGATTCTATTACTAGTCAGAAACTCAGATTCCACATGCAGTGCAGAGTGGCAAAAAAATAGAAGAGGGCAAATTGATCTGAACATTGTGGAGAACAATTCAACCTTTCACCAGTTATTGTATTCCTAGGACTATAGAAAAAGGAAAGATACACCAAAGTACATGTTCATGGTTATGCATATCATAATTAGCAATAAACTACATTAAACTAAAGTACAAGATTTCATAAATGACAATTAAATACTATGCTCTGAACATAATGTCATAAATAAATGTTAAACACAGAAAATTAAGAAGGAATCAAGATTCAAAACAAGTTTTATAGAAAAGATGGATGCATGTGCACGGGTATACAAAAAGAGTTCTGGAGGAAAGATTAAGAAACTATCAAAATATCAGAAAATTTATATGGTAACAGAAATAAATCTTGCTTTCTTCTATAGCTTTAAATGTCTTACAGAAATAGAAAAATGTTTATTGTTTTAAAAAATCCACAACTACCATTAGCTATAATGTCAATTTCTCTTAGACCCACTCTAAACTGTGCTGTGAAAACACTAAAAAGCCAGTGAGGCCATTTGTATAAAATCAGTAAGCTAGTTACTGGCATCACTTACAAGTTTAGAAAGCTGATGAAATTTGAGAAAAAAAAAAAAAAAACCCAATGAGAAGATGAAAACATGGTTTTTCTCTACAGGTTGGGTCTTGTCTCTGGGTGGCATTTTCTTGCTGGACTCATTTCCACTTTCCCAGGTTAGCAAGTGGGGGACACAAGGAAATCACGAGGGCACATCAGACTTTACAAACAAGATGGCAATCATGGTCAACAACCAACTTCACAAAGTCTAAACCCCTTTTAAAAAGTTAATAGTGAAGTTAACAGTGCCAATGGGAGGAATGACTTAAAGCAGAAGCCAGCCTCCACCTTCCATTAGAATCTCCTGGAGCTTGTTCAAGAGTTTCTAACTTTACAGATGGGGAAACAGTGGAAACAGTGTCAGACTTTATTTTTTGGGGGCTCCAAAATCACTGCAGATGGTGACTGCAGCCATGAAATTAAAAGATGTTTACTCCTTGGAAGAAAAGTTATGACCAACCTAGACAGCATATTGAAAAGCAGAGACATTACTTTGCCAACAAAGGTCCATCTAGTCAAAGCTATGGTTTTTCCAGTAGTCAAGTATGGATGTGAGAGTTGGACTGTGAAGAAGGCTGAGCACCGAAGAACTGATGCTTTTGAACTGTGGTGTTGGAGAAGACTCTTGAGAGTCCCTTGGACTGCAAGGAAATCCAACCAGTCCATTCTGAAGGAGATCAGCCCTGGGATTTCTTTGGAAGGAATGATGCTAAAGCTGAAACTCCAGTACTTTGGCCACCTCATGCGAAGAGTTAACTCATTGGAAAAGACTCTTATGCTGGGAGGGATTGGGGGCAGGAGGAGAAGAGGACGACAGAGGATAAAATGGTTGGATGGCATCACTGACTCCATGGGCATGAGTCTAAGTAAACTCTGGGAGTTGGTGACAGACAGGGAGGCCTGGCATGCTGTGATTCATGGAGTCACAAACAGTCGGATACGACTGAGCGACTGAACTGAACTGAACTTTACAGAACTGGTCTAGAGGGAGCATGGTGGGGAATTTCATTTCTAACAAGATCCCAGGTGACAAGGATGCTGCCGGTCTAAGAGCCAGATTCTGAGAACAGCGGTCCTAAAGCTTGATTATAGAATGTTTCACATGCATCATCTCCAACAGCAAGAACTTTAAGAACTTTGAGAAACTCCTACCAACAAGACCAAAGATGTGTTTGGAATTGCCTTCTTCCTGCATTTAAGAACAAGTGTCAGCAAAGGCAGCTCAGTACAGCAGTTATATACAGGATAATATAGTCTGGGGAGACAGATGGCCTGGTTTGAGATCCAACTCCACCACTTACTAGCTGTGTGATATGGGCAATTTACTCAGCCTCTCTACTTCAGTGCCTCTCTTCCTTCTGGTGTGAGGTAAGAGGTACTAGCTTCTTCTCCTCCAGCAGGAAAACTGGAAAATGTGGCTACCCAAATCAATAAGGTGTCTTCACTTTCCCATTTCCACACATACACACACACATTTTGCAAATCTACAAATAGAATATGCCCAGAGAGTTGCCTGCCCTGCAGAAGTTAAGGAGACATGTGTATATTTTGTTATTATTTACAGTAATCATCCCTACACTCCTACTTCTAGGCCCCTCTTGCCTTAAGGGCTGCCAAATGGCCAAGAGATAATAGCTACACACACTGAACACACTACCATGAAGATAAGCACAGTGGCTCCCATCCCATGAGGATCCCCTATATTTTCCCCTTTAAAAAGGAAATGTCAGAATTTATGGGAAATATGAATGGGTTAGGGTCTAGAAACAAAAAAATCTAATTATCATCCAAGAGCAATTAAAACCCAAATGTTCAGGCCTAGCTAGTTAGTAGTCCCAGTTACCAGAGGGAAAACTTTCTTACACCTCTCTGTGCTGTTTTTCATCTGTGTGTGTTTCCTCCCATCTCAGGGTCCTGACCCCTGAGTGGTTTCAGGACCAAATGACTCCTAGGTAGAACCACCTGCATCAAGACCTTTCACCTCTTCTCCAAAGGCTAAAGATCCGGATAAGACCCACAGCCTTCAGTGACCTTATCCCCCAAGTGGTCCTCAAAGGTGAAAGCAGAAATATTCACAACAGGGAAAGGGGCTGTGACCAAATGCACACTCTACTCCAAGCTGTATATCCCAGGCAAAAGCAAAACATGTTCAAGAACAGGGTCCCCATTCATTAAACAACAACAAAAAAAAAATAGAGTTTTTTTACATACATGAAGTTTGTCACAACTAGGTACCAGAACATGCAGTGTGAGACACACAGGAAGAGAGAGAGGGAGGGAAAGAAAGACATGGTCATAGACACAGGGACAGACAGAGCCCAGTGCAGCTGGAACCCAGGTGTCACCTGTTACATGGGAAATGGTGGGGCCATCGCTGGAAGATGGCAAAGACATCTAATGGCAGGGCACTAATTAGATAAAGGAAGCTGTTCATAAACTGCTTGCTTAGTGGGGGAGGGGGGGAAATTAGTTTAGAACTGGAAATCCTGAGCTGTACTGGGGAAGCCCGCTAAAGGTGGAATGTAGGGATCCAGTTCGTTCTCCGTTTGGGTGGCGACTCCCCCGGGGCAATCTGGGTTTTTAGCCTCCCTGCCTCCTGCTCCCCGGGCTCCAGGGCCCTGGAGGATATTGGAGCAGCGAGAGGCCAGGCTGGGAAATCCTGCGCTCCGGATACCAGGTTTCTGGGTCCCGCTCCGACACCCAGAACTTCCCCTCACTCCTCACTCCTCAAGCCCAGGCGCAGGCGGGGACCACGCGGCCGGAGTAGGGAGGCTCCACCGGCTGCCTGGGCGCCCGCGGAAAACGCTCCCTCGCCCTGACTCTCTCCTTGGTCACTGAAAGTTGCCTGCGGCGGGCGGGTCACAGCTCAGACGGGGCGCTCACCTGAGAAACAGGAGGGAGCACAAGTTCGAGTGCAGCAGCGGGTTGGGATTCACCTCCGGGTACACCAAGTGCATCTTGCCAGCGGCCACGGGCGAGGGCGCGGGGACCGGCGAGGGCTCCGGCGAGGGCTCCGGCGTGGGCTCCGGGGCCGGTGTGGCCTGGGCCGCGGGCGCCGCTTTGGCAGGGGAGTTGCTCGGACTGCTCATGGTGGCGCCGACGGGGATGCTGGAGCCTCAACCACAGTGCCAGTCCGCTAGGCGGTACCCCAGAACCACCTGCTTCTGGAAATGGAGCAGCAGCTCTTGCCTGGCCCCAGCCTTCTGGACCACCCTCTGGGCTCCTCTGCCACCACCGCCTGAAGCCCTGAGTCGGGAGCGGTGTGGACAGCGGGACGAAGGGGTGGCCAGACAGGAGCCACACGCAGGTGCGCGGAGAGGATGCTGGCGCAGCTGATGGAGGCGGGTAGGACGGTGCTGCACCAGGGCGCCCGCGTTCAGGCACCTGCTGCAAACTCTGCCAGAGTGAGAGCTATGAGCCCAGGCACCCACCCGGAAGGTGGAGAAAGGAGGTACCAACTTTATCAGCCGCATCTGCTCAGAAACGCCCGTCAGCTGGGGAGAGACCAGGAGAGAGCTGGCCGAAAGAGATAGCACCCCGCCTTCTGGGCACTCTGCCCTCATCAGGACCAAACAAGGGCGCTGTGGGAAGTTCTCCAACTGTAATGGAGCAGAACCCAGTGGGGCCTTCCTGGGATGGAGCACACCACCTCATGCCCTCTGCCTGCTTTCCTTTTGTAGAAAAGCTTTAGCCTCCCAGGTCTCCTCTGAATTACAACAGGTGGCTCAATAACTGGTGATTGGGGCTTTCTTGGTGGCTCAGTGGTAAAGAATCTGCCTGCTAATGCAGAAGACAGAGGCTGGATCCCTGGTTGGGGAAGATCCTATATGCCTTGAAGTAACTAACCCTGGGGGCCACAACTCTTGAACCTGTGCTCTAGAATCTGGGAGCAGCAACTATTGAACCCACCTGCCACAGCTATTGAAACCTGCATGCCCTAAAGTCCGTGCTCTACAATAAAAGAAGCCAGTGCAATGAGAAGTCTGCTCAACTACAGTCAAGAAAAGCCCTCTGCTTGCTGTAATTAGAGAAAAGCCTGTGCAGCAGTGAAGAACCAGCATGGCCAAAAAGAAAGAAAACTATTTTTTTAAAAGACTGAAAGAATGTGAACATGTAGTTTAAAAACAAAATTAAACACTAGATAAGCCATGCAACAGTCACAGAATCTATAGTTCCTCCCTGAAGGATATATTAAGAGAAAACAATATCAAATGTACATTCCTGAGTTATTCTGCAGATACTAAAACCCCCACCAGATGAAAGAAGTTAACTCTATGATGGCCACAGGCAGGGAGCCCCCACACCAGCTAGAGCCTAAAGACTGATGATGTAAAACCCTGTGACACCACCGTTTCCTCACCATCAATCAACAGAAAATAATGCAACAGTTGATCACACACACTGGACTTTCTCCTTCACTTTGCCTTTTAAAATTATCCCCTGACGTCCATCAGAGAGTTCTGGTCTTTATAGCATGAGCTGCCTGTACTCTTTGCTTAATCTTTTCAATAAACCTTTCTCTGCTTCAAACTCCAACATTTTGGTTTGTTTGGCCTCGTTTTACCTCAAGCACAGGAACTTGGGCTGGACAACACAACTGGTGCCTAAGCATTTGACTTCCACCAACAGCAGGATTTATCACAGATTATGTATGTAGAGCTACAAGACCTAAGGAAAGGAAACAGATAATTAAAAGAGCTTGAACGATTTTAGAAGATGACTGAATGCCGTTATTGGAGATAGGCTTTTGGCATCTTACATGTTGATCTGTGCAGGGGACCCCTGTAAGCTTTTTGCTGCCCTCTTAGATTGGGAAAGGGGATTATGGGGAGAAAAAGACTGCTTTATGATTTCTTTAATCATGTGCTCAGGGCCTAGTAGAATAACAGTGGCATATGTTACAGAACACAGGTATGTGCATTTGTGGGGAACTTCCATCATTTTTAACTCTAACAATGCCCCATTCAAGAAGGTATTATTATCCCTATTTGACAAAAATGAGAAAGATGAGGCTCAAGGACAGCACTTCTCCAAAGTCATAGAATCAGTAAATGACGAATCCTCACTTGGACTCAAGTCCAAGTCTAGTGTGGTCTGTCTCACTGGTGGATGGTCACTGTGTAGGGAAGGTGTCTGGAGTGCACTGTTTGAAAGAATGAATGACTGTAGGGCTGAATGAACAAAATCTTGGACTCCTACTCAGAAGTCTAGTTATTTGTGTGGCCATCTTCGCAGCTCAGCAGTTTCCCTTCCCTTCCACTCTAAAAGAAGGAGATCAAAGTTTGTGGTGCTTATAATAGGATCACTTTATTATGCTCATGTACCTTGGCTAAAATGGTATGATTAATTAAGGCTTTTGGCTTCATTGGGAAGATCCCCTGGAGTAGAAAATAGCAACCCACTCCAGTATTCTTGCCTGGAGAATCCCAGGGAGAGAGGAGACTTTCCAGCTACAGTCCATGGGGTCACAAAGAGTTGGATATAACTGAGCAACTTAGCAAGTACACGGGCAAGTTATAAATAAGTTCTGGAGAACTGGTGTACAATAATGTGGTTACAGTTGACAATACTGAACTATGTACATTGGGCTTTCTAAGAGAGTAGATCTTGGATCTTTTCAACATTAAAAAAAAGAAAAAAAAATGGTTAATTTATGTAGTGGGGGCCACACTGATTAATTTGGTTGTGCTGAAAAGACCCTGATGCTAGGAAAGATTAAAGGCAAAGGGAGCAAAAGGGGCAGTGGAGGATGAGATGGTTAGATAGCATCACCGACTTAATGGACATGAATTTGAGCAAACTCCAGTAGATAGTGCCGGATGGGGGAGCCAGGTGTATTGTAGTTCATGGGGTCAAAAAACGTCAGACAGGACTTAGCAACTGAACAGGAACAACAATATGTGCATTAAGTCATCGGGGCTTCCCAGCTGGTACAGTGGTAAAGAATCTGCCTGTCAATGTAGGAGACTCAGGAAACATGGGCTCAATCTCTAAATGGCAGCTCAGTCCAGTATTTTTGCCTGGAGAATCCCATAGACAGAGGAGCCTGGTGGACTACAGTCCATAGCGTCAAAAGAGTCAGACACGATTCAGCACGCATGCACTGTCAAGTTACCAGGTTGTACATTTTAAACATCAACTATTATCGATTGTCAGTTATACCTCAATAAACCTGGAGGGGAAATAGCTTTTAAAGAAAGCATTAATGTAATGTATTTAAAAATTTTTAATATGGCAAAATATTGACAATTTTCTATTGATGGGCATGATAGGGGTTTATTATACTATTTTCTTGATATTTCATGCATGTTTGAAATTTTCTGTCACAAAAAAGAAAATGATTAGAGCTGAAAATTATAATTTTTCAATTACCTACCTTTCTTGTGTTAGCTCTTTCTCAGATAAGGCAGTCTACAATGTATGTAACCAGACCTACCTGATTTACAGTTCTCTTTTACATTACCTACCTTTTTCAGCACTGTAAACACTCAGCTACTAGTTCTCCTTCAAAGATGAAAGAATTGCTTGCTGAGGTTGAAAATTTAGTGACTTCCACGTCAGACTGCCACAGACTGTTCATTCCAATCCCCACAACTATCTCAGGATATGAAGTGTGTGTGCTTCATTGTTTCAGTTATGTTCAACTCTTTGCAACCCTATGAACCATAGCTTGCCAGGCTCCTCTGTCCATGGGATTCTCTAGGCAAGAAGACTTGAGTGGGTTGCCATTTCCTTCTCCAGGAGATCTTCCTGACCCAGGGATTGAATCTGCATCTTTTACATCTCCTGGATTGGCAGGCGGCATTAGCACCACCTGGGAAGCTTCAGTTCAGTTCAGTTCAGTCGCTCAGTCATGTCCAACTCTTTGCGACCCCATGAATCACAGCACGCCAGGCCTCCCTGTCATCACCAACTCCCAGAGTTCACTCAGACTCACGTCCATCGAGTCAGTGATGCCATCCAGCCATCTCATCCTCTGTCGTCCCCTTCTCCTCCTGCCCCCAATTCTTCCCAGCATCAGAGTCTTTTCCAATGAGTCAACTCTTCGCATGAGGTGGCCAAAGTACTGGAGTTTCAGCTTTAGCATCACTCCTTCCAAAGAAATCCCAGGGCTGATCTCCTTCAGAATGGACTGGTTGGATTTCCTTGCAGTCCAAGGGACTCTCAAGAGTCTTCTCCAACACCACAGTTCAAAAGCATCAATTCTTCGGTGCTCAGCCTTCTTCACAGTCCAACTCTCACATCCATACGTGACTACTGGAAAAACCATAGCCTTGACTAGATGGACCTTTGTTGGCAAAGTAATGTCTCTGCTTTTGAATATGCTATCTAGGTTGGTCATAACTTTTCTTCCAAGGAGTNTCCCAGGGCTGATCTCCTTCAGAATGGACTGGTTGGATTTCCTTGCAGTCCAAGGGACTCTCAAGAGTCTCCTCCAACACCACAGTTCAAAAGCATCAATTCTTCGGCGCTCAGCTTTCTTCACAGTCGAACTCTCACATGCATACATGACTACTGGAAAAACCATAGCCTTGACTAGATGGACCTTTGAAGCTCTATTCAGTCAGCAAAAACAAGACCAGGAGCTGACTGTGGATCAGATCATTAACTCTTTATTGCCACATTCAGACTTAAACTGAAGAAAGTAGGGAAAACCACTAAACCATTCAGGTATGACCTAAATCAAATCCCTTACGATTATACAGTGGAAGTGACAGATTCAAGGGATTATATCTAATAGACAAAGTGCCTGAAGAACTATGGACGGAGGTTTGTGACATTGTACAGGAGGCACTGATCAAGACCATCCCCAAGAAAAAGAAATGCAAAAAGGCACAATGGTTGCCTGAGGAGGCCTTACAAATAACTGAGAAAAGAAGAGAAGCAAAAGGCAAAGGAGGAAAGGAAAGATGTACTCATTTGAATGCAGAGTTCCAAAGACTAGCAAGGAGAGATAAGAAAGCCATCCTCAGTAATCAGTGCAAAGAAATAAAGGAAAACAATAGAATGGGAAAGACTAGAGGTCTCTTAAAGAAAATTAGAGATACCAAGGGAACATTTCATGCAAAGATAAAGGACAGGCACAATAAAGGACAGAAACGGTATGGACCTAACAGAAGCAGAAGATATTAAGAAGAGGTGGCAAGAATACACAGAACTATTCAAAAAAGATCTTCATGACCCAGATAACTATGATGATGTGATCATTCACCTAAAACCAGACATCCTGGAATGCGAAGTCAAATGGGCCTTAGGAAGCAACATTATGAACAAAGCTAGTGGAGGTGATGGAATTCCAGCGGAGCTGTTTCAAATCCTGAAAGATGATGCTGTGAAAGTGCTGCACTCAATCTGCCAGCAAATTTGGAAAACTCGGCAGTGGCCACAGGACTGGAAAAGGTCAGTTTTCATTCCAATTCCAAAGAAAGGCAATGCAAAAGAATGCTCCAATTACCACACAATTGCACTCATCTCACATGCTAGTAAAGTAATGCTGAAAATCCTCCAAGCCAGGCTTCAGCAATACGTGAACCGTGAACTCCCTGATGTTCAAGCTGGCTTTAGAAAAGGCAGAGGAACCAGAGATCAAATTGCCAACATCAGTTGGATCATCGAAAAAGCAAGAGAGTTCCGCAAAAACATCTATTTCTGCTTTGTTGATTATGCCAAAGCCTCTGACTGTGTGGATCACATCAAACTATGGAAAATTCTTCAAGAGATGGGAATACCAGAACACCTTACCTGCCTCCTGAAAAATCTGTATTCAGATCAAGAAGCAACAGTTAGAACTGGACATGGAACAACAGACTGGTTCCAAATAGGGAAAGGAGTACATCAAGGCTTTGTATGGTCACCCTGCTTATTTAACTTATATGCAGAGTCCATCATGTGAAATGCTAGGCTGGATGAAGCACAAGCTGGAGTCAAGATTGCTGGGAGAAATATCAGTAACCTCAGACATGCAGATGACACCACCCTTATGGCAGAAAGTTAAGAGGAACTAAGAAGCCTCTTGATGAAAGTGAAAGAGGAGAGTGAAAAAGTTGGCTTAAAACTCAACATTCAGAAAATGGAGATCATGGCATCTGTTCCCATCACTTCATGGCAAATAGATGGGGAAACAATGGAAACAGTGATAGACTTTATTTTGGGGGGGGGGGCTCCAAAGTCACTGCAGGTGGTGACTACAGCCATGAAATTAAAAGACACTTGCTCCTTGGAAGAAAAGCTATGACCAACCTAGACAGCATATTAAAAAACAGAGACATTACTTTGGCAACAAAGTCCATCTAGTCAAAGCTATGGTTTTTCCAGTTGTCATGTATGGATATAAGAGTAGGACTATAAAGAAAGCTGAGCCGCGAAGAATTGATGCTTTTAAACTGTGGTGTTGGAGAAGACTCTTGAGAGTCCCTTGGGCAGCAAGGAGATCCAACCAGTCTCTCCTAAAGGAAATCAGTCCTGAATATTCATTGGAAGGACTGATGCTGAAGCTGAAACTCCAATACTTTGGCCACCTCATGAGAAGAGCTGACTCATTTGAAAAGACCCTGATGGTGGGAAAGATAGAA
>SJYT01042570.1:0-34946 GCA_006410635.1 Cephalophus harveyi
CAAAACTAGTAAGAAAGTTAAAATATACAAATAGTAAAATCATCTACACCCAAAAAAAGCAGTCGATAAATACACAAAAAAGATGTAAAATATGATATTAAATACAGTATTCATAAGGTGAAGAGGGTAATGCAAAGTTTTTAAAATGCATTTGCAATTAAGAGTTCAGCAACTTAAAACAATCATTTGTATCTACAGATTGCTATATTATATACAATTAACCTGAAATCTATAAACAGATATTCACACAAAAAAAGGAATTCTAACATAACACTAAAGACAGTCATCAAATGACAAGAGAAAAGAACAAAAGAAGCAAAAAAAACCCACAAAAACTATAAAAGCAACCCCAAAACAATTAACAAAATGGCAATAAGAACATACATATCAATAATTACTTTAAACATAAATAGACTAAATGTTCCAATCAAAAGACAGAGAGTGCTTGAATGGATATTTAAAAAAGATCCACATATATGCTGTTACAAGAGACTCACTTCAGAGATAAAGACACACACATAGTAAAAGTGAGGGGATAGAAAGAAGTATTCCATGTAAATGGAAGTCAAAAGAAAGCCAAAGTAGCAATACTTACATCAGGCAGACTTCAAAATAAAGACTGCAATAAGAAACAAAGAAGGATACTACATAATGATCAAGGGATCAATCCAAGAGGAAGATATAACAATTACATATGCAACCAATATAAGAGGACCTAAGTATATAAAGCAAATATTAATGGACATAAAGGGGGAAATCAACAGGAACACAGTAATAGTAGGGGACTTTAAGTCCACAAGTCATTTAGACTTATGTCAATTAACAGATCATTCAGACAGAAAATCAATAGGGAATCATTGTCCGTAAATGACACATTTGACCAGATGGACTTAACTGATATTTATAGAGTATTCCATTCAAAAGTAACAGAATACACATTCATTTCAAGTGTGCATGGAACATTCTCCAAGATAGATCATATGCTAGGGCAGTATAACCAGGGTACTATGATCAAATCTGACTAATAAACACTACTGAATTCATAACTGATCAGTACATACACAAATTGGTCTTTGAAAGATGGACTGGCCCAAGGCAAAGACAAAGGCTCAAGGGCAACAGTGGATAGAGTACTTTCTGCAGGAAGGCAAGGTTTACCGCGCATTTGCACTCATCTCATATGCTAACAAAGTAATGCTCAAAATTCTGCAAGCCAGGCTTCAACAGTACGTGAACCATGAACTTCTAGATGTTCAAGCTGGATTTAGAAAAGGCAGAGGAACCAGAGATCAAATTGCCTACATCTGTTGGATCATTAAAAAAGCAAGAGAGTTCCAGAAAAACATCTACTTCTGCTTTACTGACTATGCCAAAGCCTTTAACCTGTCTCTTATACACATCTACCCCCATTCTTGGGAGCTTCTACTGGTTCAACAGTGGTGCTGGTGAGGGCCATTGTGGAATCCTCCCTCTAGCTCATTAGTGCCAAGACCTGGCCCCACCCAACT
Source organism: Cephalophus harveyi (assembly GCA_006410635.1). NCBI lineage: Eukaryota > Metazoa > Chordata > Mammalia > Artiodactyla > Bovidae > Cephalophus > Cephalophus harveyi. Next base: position 1,509 of record SJYT01042570.1, read on the forward strand.
GTAGGTGCCAATGCTGGGATGCCTCAGGTCAAGCAACTAACTGGGTGGGGACACAGCCCCACCCATTAGCAGACAGACCTGCTCATCAGAGGACCAAGACACAGCTCTACCCATCAGCGGCCAGGTGCCAGCCCAGCCCTGAAGAAAACCTGCTCTAGCCTCTGGACAGCCTTGCCCATCGTGGGGCAGACACTAGACACAAGAAAACCACAGTATCACAGCCTAGAGACCAGTCCGCCCACAGCAGGAAAGATCCTGTCCTGGGACCAGCTAGGTCTCAGCCCTATGCACTAGCAGGCTAACACAAGCTTTGGGACACCCCAGACCCCCAGACCCAACTGTGTCAGGAACTGCCCCATCCCAGAAACCTGATGGTCCCTGACCCTGCAGCCAGACTCCAGGACCCAGCAGTCTGGCACTAACTGTAGGATCTGGTTCACCCATCAGTGGACAGGCAGCAGCCCGAGAGTCTTCTGGACCCTGACTCCACTCAAGAGTGAGCCAAGACTAGCCCAAAAACTCCCTAGGGTTGGTTCTGCAGTCAGCCACCTTGTGAACAGGTTCCACCAACCTGCAGCGTCCACACAAGGCAGGGCCTGACAACCAACTGGACTAGGGGTAAAGAATCAAGCCTACAAGACCACCCAGGTAGTCAATCTGCCACAACAGAAGGACCCACACAAAGCTCATGGGGGAACCCCTAGAGCATAGCTCAGGTGACAAGAGAGGAGCGCACTGCTAGGACACATAGAATGTCTCCTATAGAATACCGTTTCTCCAAATGTGGAATTGTAGCTAACCTACCAATGTGGGAGACCTGGGTTCAATCCCTGGGTTGGGAAGATCTGCTGGAGAAGGGAAAGGCTCCCCACTCCAGCATTCTGGCCTGGAACATTCCATGGACTGTATAGGCCATGGGGTCTCAAAGAGTCAGACACGACTGAGTGACTTTGACTTTTACACTTCCACCTAGATACATAAAAATACACACAGCAACTCAGGCAAAATGATGCAATAGAGGAACATGTTCCAGACAAAGGAATAAGATAAAACCTCAGAAGAAGAACTAAGTAAAGTGGAGATAGGTAATCTACCCAAGAGGGAGTTCAGGGTAGTGATTGCAAAGATGATCTAAGAACTTGAAAGAAGAATGGATGCACAGAGTAAAAAGTTAGAAGTTTTTAACAGAGAGTTAGAGAACACAAAGAACAACCAAGCAGAGATTCAGAATATAATAATTGAAATGAAAAAATACAGTGGAAGAAATCAACAGATGGCTAAATGACACAGGAGAAGAAGGGGACGACTGAGGATGAGGTGGTTGGATGGCATCAGTGACTCAATGGACATGAATTTGAGCAAGCTCTGGGCATTGGTGATGGACAGGGAAGCCTGGCACGCTACAGTCCATGGGGTCGCAAAGAATCAGACATGACTGAGCAACTGAACTGAACTAACTGACAGAAATGATACAGAGGAATGGATCAGCAAACTGGAAGATAAAGTAGTGGAAATGACTGCCACTGGATAGGAAAAAGAAAAAAGAATGAAATGAAATGAGAACAAAATTTAAGAGACCCTGGGACAACATAAAGTGCACTAATATTTGCCATATAGAGGTCCCAAAAGGAGAAGAGAGAAAGGGGCTGAGAATATATTTGAAGATATAATAGCTGAAAACTTCTTTAACCTGGGAAAGGAAACAGTGCCAAGTCCAGGAACCACACAGAGTCCCATACAGGATCAATCCAAAGAGGAACGTATCAAGAGACACAGTAAATAAAATGACAAAAAATAAAGATAAAGAGAGAATATTAAAAGCAGCAAAAGAAAACCCACAGATAACATACAAGGGAATTCCCATAAGGCTATCAGTTGATTTTTCAGCAGAAACTCTGCAAGTCAGAAGGGAGTGGCATAATATATTCAGAGAAATAAAAGGGGAAAATCTACAACGAGAATACTCAGCAAGGCTCTCATTCAGATTGGATGGAGAGATTAAAAACTTTACAAATTAGCGAAAGTTAAAAGAGTTCGTACCACCAAACCAGCTTTACAACAAACATTAAAGGAACTTCTCTAGGTGAAAAAGAAAAGGCCACAACTAGATACAAGAAAATTACAACAAAAAAGTTCATCAGTAAACGCAAATATATAACAAAGGTAGGAAATCTTTCACACACAAAACTAGTAAGAAAGTTAAAATATACAAATAGTAAAATCATCTACACCCAAAAAAAGCAGTTGATAAATACACAAAAAAGATGTAAAATATGATATTAAATACAGTATTCATAAGGTGAAGAGGGTAATGCAAAGTTTTTAAAATGCATTTGCAATTAAGAGTTCAGCAACTTAAAACAATCATTTGTATCTACAGATTGCTATATTATATACAATTAACCTGAAATCTATAAACAGATATTCACACAAAAAAAGGAATTCTAACATAACACTAAAGACAGTCATCAAATGACAAGAGAAAAGAACAAAAGAAGCAAAAAAAACCCACAAAAACTATAAAAGCAACCCCAAAACNTTAAAAAGCAGAGACATAACTTTGCCAAAGAAGGTCCGTCTTAGTCAAAGCTTTGGTTTTCCAGTAGTCATGCATGGATGTGAGAGCTGGAATATAAGGAAAGCTGAACACCAAAGAATCGATGCTTTTGAACTGTGGTGTTGGAGAAGACTCTTGAGAGTCCCTTGGACTGCAGAGATCCAACCAGTCCATCCTAAAGGAAATCAGTCCTGAATATTCATTGGAAGGACTGAGGTTGAAGCTGAAACTCCAATACTCTGGCCACCTGATGTGAAGAACTGACTCATTGGAAAAGACCCTGATGCTGGGAAAAACTGTAGGTGGAAGGAGAAGGGGACAACAGAGGATGAGATGGTTGGATGGCATCACTGACTCGAAGGACATGAATTTGAGCAAACTCTGGGAGTTGGTGATGGACAGGGAGGCCTGGCGTGCTGCAGTCCATGGGGTCACAAAGAGTCAGACACAATTGAGCGACTGAACTGAACTGAACTTGGCTCAGCTGAAGTGGTTGTCTTGACATGAGAGACAAGAAACCACTGAACAGATAAGGCATGCAAAGGCATGGAACTCTGGATGGCATACTCAGTGCGTTCTTCTAGAACCCTTATTCTGTACTTCTCATATTTTGTGTGGATAGACCTCAGCTGCAATAAGGCTCCATCAGTAAGTAAGTAACTGGTGTGCCTGGTGGTCTGGGGGAGGAACTGGCATGCTCACTAGTCCCTCTGGCTCCTCTTCACATCTATCTGCAGGAGAACAAGGGCCCCGAGGTGGGCTTGTCACCTACACAGCACCATGTCCATGTCCATGTGAGGGAGCCCTTCCCCTCCAGCCCTGTCCATGATGGCTGCAGAGGGATACGTTACATAATTCTTGGGTGAAATCTCAGGGGCTGAAATGGGTGATTTTTGAGTGAACTTCTTCCTGAGCAGGAGCCTTGACTACCATCAGCTCTAAGTTGGGGAGGGGAAGATGTGTGTTAGCCCCGAAGACCCCAACTCAGCAGTGTGTACCGTTTATTTGGCCAGCAATGAAGAGGCAAGTTTTAAGTCTCCAAAGGCTTGAGAACAGAACTCAAAAGACTGTTTCAGGCTATCACATTTTCCTTCCAAACATCTCTCCCCAGCCACTGCCAATGTGGACTGAAGCGGTGAACATAGGCCAAGCCCCCCAGGCCTGCTGGTTTATATTGTGCCCTCCTCCTCTGACCTGAAGTATGGGTCTTTCTGATGCTTCCCCTGCAAGCCCTGCCTGATGAGTCTGCTCATATCCTGCTGTGTAGCACAGTCCCTCTCATCTCAGTGGCATGAGATGCATACCTCACTCATTCTGCAAAGCATGTGGTATACTGACCTTGTGTATGCAAGGACATTCCCCAGGCTGGGAAGCACAGCGAGACTGGCCCCATTAACCTGGACAGGCCCCAGTCTCCTAGCCTGCAGTCCAAACAGTCCACTCATGCTGACTACACAGAACCGCACAATGTCCCTCTGAGAGGCAGCCACTCAAAGGTCACAGGTGCCGGCAAGATCGCTGACCACCCGCCATACGAAAGAGTGCGCCCTCCACTGAGCAAACAAACATGCCTACCCTGAAGAGCAGTCAGGAAATGCGAGGAGAGCTGCCTCAAGGTGGTGCTGACCTGAGCTCCATGACCAACAGCTAGGCTGAGACAAAAGGCTCACAGTGGCCCCCAAGCGGCGTGAGATTATCAGGCAAAGCCACCAGAAGCCACCGCCGCTGGGAAACTCACCTCCCTCTCCTGGGCAGGCAGTGGGCTCCAAGGGCTTCAGCTCTGGCAGGATAGAGTGGCTGCCATCCAAGACTGACTTGGCCATGACAAAGCCCTCTTCCGCCCCCACAGACCTTTCCTGCCCCCTGGCCCCTGGGTTAACACAGGAGAGACTGATGCTTGGCATTTCTGTCAGTTTTAGCCACTTGGCAAGTAGCCGATTTTTAATAGAAGTTTTCACTGTTTCAATGAAGGTACCTCACAGATAATGATAACGCTTTGAGGAAAGATAATTACAAAAAGAGATTTAAAAACAAACACACATGGAAACATATCTTAGCTGGAGAAGCAAAGCCCTTGCTTGCAGCCACTCTACCCTCCTAGTGTTGAGAACTCTGTTGGCACTAAAAGGAATTTTGAAGTTGGAAATTCTTCTCATCAGAGAGCATTCTGGGGGGAAGTAATCTGAAGCAGTCTTTAAGAAAAATACTTCCATGGGGTAATTGAAGTGTTTTGTATCTAGTGATGGTGTACTCATTATTTCTAGCACTGTGTTAACTTAGGGCCTATACTGCTTTAAATTCTGAGCTCATGCCATTTATCAAAGATAATAAAATCCCAAAAGCACAACTACTTATCATCAGATAACCCAGTGGAAAGTTTCATTGAAGCTTCGGTGTAATGCCTCTTGGCAACGACCCTGACATCTAACTCTCTGGCTAATTCTCATTTCATTAAAGACATTTCCCAGGATGCCTAAGCTTCTTACTTCATAAAGCAGCCACTGGAACTCTGCAGAAAATAATCGCCTTCTTACAGGAATGACTGGCACCTCTTATCCACAGGCCTGGCCTGGCCTGGGTGGGAGGAGAAGACCCGGCCAGTTACTGAGGCTCCCTTCTCCACGGACCATCTGTAATCAAAGGGACCATATTTGCAAGTGTTTCACCAGTAGATCTCTAGCTGGGATTAAAAGGCCTTCTCCAGAGCTGATGTCACGTGATGAGAGTAATTTCCCGGCATGCCTAAGGCTTCCTCAGGGCTGGAGATATTTGGAATCCCTTACTTGGCTGGTCAGGTGCCGGCTTTTCCTGAACTCACTAAGTCTCATCCAAAGGGGTCCTCTATTGTCTGCTTTCTTCTGAGCTCTGTGTGTACATTTTCTGGCCTTATACTGATCCATGATTGTATTATGCAATCTTACAGTAATCCCCTACAGACTTGAATGATGTGTAGTAATTTCTCATCATTTTTCTTCTTTTGAGCACAGTTTGGGCTGAGCACAGACACAGAACAAATCTTTGGCATCATCTTCCTTTCTGAGTCTCCACATATAATTTCTGAATCTTCATTTTACTTACAAATTATAATTGTGCCAGAATGTAACAGATTAACGAAAATGAATCAAGGAGATCTTAGACTCACTTGGATTATTTTAAGAGTCAAAACTTCTTTTCCCTCAGCCAAAGTAATGAAGAAATTTATGCTCAGAAAATGATAGGCAGAAAAATCAGGTTGGGCTCGATACCTGGCTAGAAGGCAGTTTCAGATTTCATTACACATCTCAGAAGGTAAACTTCCCTTATCAGAGCCAACATAGCCCCAGGACAGGAGGCCAAGCTCTCCAGGTGGGACCCCTGCCTGCAGGGTGGAGTCAGGGTGGGAGGCTTGGCTTCCCCTCTGTAGCTACCTCCCCACTCCCCAACACACATCATCCCCCCAAAGGCAGAGGTGACATTCAAGTCCTGGGTGTGGACCATCCATGGCTCTGGAAGTCTGGGGGAGAGGAAAAGAGTGCCAGATATGGAACGAATACTCTGGTATTCCTAGACCAGCATCAAGTCATACACTCTCTCAGTAAACCCACTTTCTTCTTAATCAAAACCATGCCGGTGAGACGCAGAGGCTCCATTGGCTGCACCCCTCCCTACTTGTTCTGAGAAATCTTGTACAGCCGTGGAGAGCTTTATCAGAATGTGTCGGGCTCAGAATCACCAGATCTGGCCCTTCCTCTCTCCAGGAACCTGAACAAGTCACCTGACTCCTCCCAGCCTGCTTCCTGACCAGGTGCTGCCACCAAGCTGAGGGTGACACGGCTAGCAGGAGCGTTCATTATCAGCTCAACAGCATGCCCCAGCTTTATCGCATTCCGTCTCACAACAGTTTTATGCACAGACCCTGTTTCAGTCACATTTCAAGAGTCATCTTTGAGGCCGCATACATTTATGCAACTGCTTAAGGTCTCACAGGTAGAAGGGTGACATCAGGTACCACACCACTGGAGGAATGCTGTTCTTCATTTCCAAGGCCCACCACCTAATTTGATTTCTGAAAAGTGGAATATCTAAATAGTTAATAAATATTGGTGAAATCGGAAGCCCCTTTGTTCACTGCACAGATGAAATGGGGCAAAAAAGAACAAAAGAATAACCCACTGGAAAGTCATGTTGATCATCCTTTGTTCAGATGGTAAACTGGAGTCAAAAATGGAACTGAAAACTCCTCAGCAGTGAGACCGCAGCCCTTCATCTCTAACCACCACTACAAATGCACTTGCTCAGCAAAGTTTTCATTCATTCGTTCATTCATCTAGTTGCACAATGAACCTTCATGAGGCATCCATCACGTGCTGGTGCTGGGGACACAGCGCAGGACGTGAATTCAAAGGGGTTTCTTCACGGGGTCCGTGTTCCTGTTGCAGAGGGTGGCAGGACACAGGTTAACAGGCAGTGCTGGGCAGTGACAGGTGAGAAGGAAAAGGAGAGGCTGCTTCTGCTTCGGAGGAGACGCTACTGGAACGGAGAGCTGAAAGGAGGGGCGGAGGGAGCATGGAGATGTCGGGGAGAGCAGGCTAAGCCCAGAGCCGGGGAGGCCCTGACGTGGAGGGAAGCCTGGTCAGGGAGGAGAGGGCAGGGCCAGCAGGGCGGGTGCGCGAGTGACGTGGCACTGTGAGCGGTGGGAGGTAAGGTCGGGGGAGAGCGGTGGGCCACAGGGTCCGGGGCCCCTGGAGGACTGTGAGCAGGAGCTCACAAGACGAGATCTTGGGTTTGAAAGTAATCTTCTGGCTGTCACTTAAGAACGTGCTGTTCAGAAACCCACTGTGGAGGCTGGGAGACCCAGAAGGTGAGGGTGATGGAGGCCTGGACCACCGAAGGAACGGCAGGCGCAGCTAAAAGAGGTCTGATTAAGAGCACGTTCTGAAAGCAGAGCAGGTGGGAACTGCTGGTGGGTTAGAAGTATCAGGCACCTTCTGAAACACAATGGCCAGTCAACTTCTAGAAATGGCTAAGAAAAGTCACAGCCGCCACTGCTCATTAGGCAGGCGGGGGCTGTGCCCAGCATGTTATATTTGTTCACACACTTGATCCTGACAACACGGAGGTGTGTAGTGGCCTCATCACCGTCCTACTGATGAGCACGGAGGAGCTCACCCTGGTAAAAAGCGGAGCCCCTCTTCTGCTCCTGGACCTGTCCCCTCAGCCCCCTCCCACCTTCACGTGCAGGCCGAGCAAATCTGGGTGTGGAAGAGAAGGGCTTCTTGGCTCCACACAGAGACTGTCTCGTTGATTTCTTTTTCCAAAATGAAGACCTCGGGGGATTTCACTTTATCTCAAAACGTATGTTTATCTTGGCAACTGGAGCCCTGTGGCAGAGGAACCGCTACAAGCAGCCTGCACAGCCAGCCCCCAGGGGTGCTCCCCCTGCCCTGCCTTCCTGGGAACACATCCATCTCATCAGCAGCTCAGCCAAGGTGGAGGGAAGCGCAGGCCACCCCCTGCCCTCTGGGGGGCTCTGAAGGCACCCCCTCCATAGCTTTGCACAGCTGCTTGCTCCCCTCTGATTCTGTAACTATGGGGTACAGGAGACAGTGTTACGAAATCAAACAGGAGAAAAGCAGTGGGAACTTCAACTGAATTGGCTTTTCAAAAACAAAACAAGAAACCCACTAATCATTTTCATGGAAGAAAACCCTGGAATGCTGTGGGAAACGGGAAAGCTGGAAAAGCAGCCCCATCCAGCAATTCGAGAAGAGGAAGATCCAAACAGCCCCCCAGTGAGACGTATGCCAAAGATGCTCAGAGGGTGGGAAACGCAAGAGAGAAATGATACTCAGGGAGGGTCTCTTCTGTCAGCAGTGATACGACCAAGATTCCATTTGCCAGAAAAGCTGCGCCTGGAGCCTGGGCAGGAGGTCAGCAGTACTGACGGCGCAGCGGGGGTCCACAGCGCTGCCTTGCTAGTTCCTTCATGCAGGTGCTGGGCACCTAGCTTCTCCATGCTCGCAAGCACCCCTTGCCCCCTCCCACACTCCACAGGCACACACAGAGCCGGGAGAATGAAGTCTCCTTCTCTAGTATAGCCAAGGCTTAGATCAGTGGTTCTCAAACTTGAGTGTGCATGGAATCCCCCGAGAGCTTACGAAACACAAGGACGACGCAGAGATTCTGTGGCCGAGAGGCTTGGGTGTGCTGCGAATGCGCATTTCCAGTGCTTTCACAGGGGGTGCTGATGCTGTGACCTGGGATCACCCTCGGAGGACCACTGGCTTTCAGCATCTCCTTTCCCAAACAGCACCACCAAGGACTCCCAGGGGCCTCTTCTGCACCCGCCGGGCAGGGGGTACTGAAACAGGATCGCCATGGCCAGCAGCTGTGGAGCATTCATTATGAGTTCCAGGCCCTCCACCCATAATAAATGCCTCACTTCCTTTTCCCAACTTCCACCCAAGCAGGGATTTACTATTGTCCCATTTTACAGATTATGAAACTGACATAATAGGACAAGCAGATGCCCAAGGTTCCACAGTGAGCAGCAGAGCTGGGATTTGAAAGAGGCAGGGGAAAGTGCTGGAGCTCTCCACTCCCTATACCCCTCTTAACAGTCAACATCGAGCTCATGGAAAATCTGATGAGGTGGCAGAACATTTGGGGCAAGTCTGATTCTTTGGCTGATGGTCAATATCCTAATTATCACAATGTCCACAGTCCCCGGCGACTGACTGAATTACCATCCCTAACACGGGTCAGCTGTTAAAGAGTTCTACAAGCTCAAACAGAACATGGGAAGTAACTCAGAAACTCACATCATCATGGCTTTTTGCACTAAAGTAAATATTTAAGATGTTTATCCAAGTAATAACAAAATGACCATAACATTGAGAGAGCTACTCTATATTCATGTCATTGTGTGTTTTTTTTAATTAACGAATCATAACAAGGAAATCAGGGACTCCGGCCCCAGTCACACAAGGCAGTGGTTGTCCAAGTGGGGTCCCCAGAGCAAGCAGCAGAGTCATCCAGGCCTCTGCAGATCCACAGAATCCAAACTCTAAGGGTAAGGCCCAGCCATCTGCATTCTAAGGATCCCCCTAAGTGATTTCCATACATGCTCATTTAAGAAGTCGGACTTAGTTCCATACCATTTTTATGCACCCTCTTTAAATCTTTATTATATAAAAATATCTGCTGCCTGTCCCACACTTCCTGCTTCCTTCTCTAAGAACTGAGCCAAACCTGGCTCTGTCGTAGGAGGGAGCTTCGTGGTTGGATGCCTGGATCCCAGCTCCAATCCCTCTCTTCTCTTCTGCAGACAGAGTAGGATAAGCTCACTTAATGGCTCCTGTTATCACCAAACTCAGTGCAAACTGGAGACCCCAAGGCTCCACGACCCTGCCCTGGAGTCACATTACCCCTTCAAGCACAGGCATCAGGTGGGTTTCAGGTCAGCCTACATTTGCTCACTATGCAGCTCTGGGTGAGTAACTCTGCCTCAGTTTTCTCATCTGTAAACTGCAAGCTATACCTTCCACCAAAGTCCCAGCAGAGCGTCTGGCAGATGGAAGGCCTTCAATAAACATCAGGCCCCTTCATCTTCAACCTATACCCTCAGGCTGCCTGTCTTTGCTCACACCGAGACTCCTGCCTGGAGAGCCTTCACCCCAACCTGCTGCTGAAGCCCCAGCCCAGTGCCCTTCCCAGAAGACCCACGTGGTGGCAGGAGTGGGGTGGCTGGGCATGATTTCCTGTGGCCACTGAAAGGAAGCAGAGACAAGATGCACGGAGCGGCCACCACGCATCACAGTTTCCACAGGCATTTTCTCAGGGCAGGCCCGCAGCACAGGGGGTTGATAGCTTACACAAAGAGGAAAACTGAGGACTGGTGAGTTTACTAAAGGACTTGCCCAAGGCCGAGTGAGTGGTCTGACCACAGCTGAGGAGCAGAACTAGAGTCTGCCTGGGAGGCCCTGGAGACTCCCAACTCCTTCCCGCTGGGGGACTGCTGTCTGCTCTCGCCGCTCACCCTGAGGACCCTTTCTTGGCTTTTAGAGATTCATAGCGACAATAGAGTGAATCTCAGCACTTCCAGAAGTTCTGGCCTGCCAAAGGCATTACAGGTGGAGAACCTAATTTCCAAATCACCTTCTCAGAGTCCTGGCCCATCAGCTTCCTATCTCCCTTCTCTGCTTTATTTTTCCGCTTTATCACTTTATTCTGATTCTGGAGTTTCCTTACTGATCATACATATTCATTCCCTCCACGAAAATGTCAGTTCCACAAAAACAGGGCTCTTTACTTTGTACATCAAGCTTCCCCAGGGCTGGAGCAGTGCTTGGTAGACAGTAGGTTCTCTGAGAACACTTAGCAAATGTGAATGCTGAAAAATCAAGATGTTAGAGGACAGAGGTCCATTCTGTAAATAATACACATGACAAAGACAATGAAAAGAAAATACTGGGTAAAAATAATAATGGGCAGTATCTACTTGCAGAAAAATGAATGGGCAGAGACCTGGAAGGAGGAGATGTGGGAGTCAAATCCTCAGATTTTACACTGAGTGAATTTAAGGCCAGCAGTCATCATTAACAGTAAAATTTCAGACAAGAAATGTATCCTTTTGGAGCCTCGGTTTCCCCATCTGTTAACAGGAATCCTACCTCTTTTAGAAGGTTATTCAAAGGGCAAGATACACTTAGGAGAAAAGCATAGTTAAGAAAACAAAAGATCAAAATTGAACTGTCCAGGGTCAAATCTTGACCCTACCTCCTACAAGCTACGAGGCTTCTGGCAAATTACTTACCTCTCTGTACCTGTTTCCCTACATATGAGATGGGGATTACAGCAGGGCTTCCTCAAGGAATTAGAAAGATTACATGAATTAAAAACCAGAAGCATCTGACACTGAAGTTCTCAAGAAGTGGGAGCTGCTCTCAGCGTCACCTCCACCGCCACCCAGCGCGCCAGGACAGAGAACAGTATGGCGCTGTCCGCCAAGCAGAGAACAAGGAGGGCACGGCAGAAGGCTCTGCTGAAAGCCAAGCGCTCCAGCTTTCTGAGGCTAAGCTCAAAGAAGACTGGGATCTTGGCACCACCCCCAAGCCTGAGAGACACTACGCTGCATTGATGCCCACTGTGGACTGCATGTTTGTCTCCCCCAAATTCATTTGTTGAAGCCCTCACCTCTAAATGAGATAGTACTAGGAGCTAAACTGACTTACAGGCATCATGGGGTTAGCCCCGCTATGTGAGGATATGGCAGTCATCTGCATGCCAGGGAGAGGGTCCTTCACAGACACCAAGTTGGCTGGCACCTCGATCTAGGACTTTCTGGCCCCAGAAATAACTGAAATAAACATCTGTTGTTGAAGCCTCCCTTCTGTGACTTTCATTACAGCAGCCTGGGCTGAGGAAGATGACGTCTTGACCAACAGGACATGTAAGGAGCATGAGGAGCAACAAGAGGCCACACCTCATGGGAGCAAGTGGAGAAGGGGGCCTCTCCACATTGAAGGAGGAAGCCTACAGAAGTGCTCTGGAACCACGGAGGCTGCACCTTGTCCACGTGTGGACATCCACTGAGCCGCGAGGTTCCTTCACGCAGGAGAAAAGACTGATGTGTGAGGAAGAGGGTGGGCAAGGACACATTGCCCTCAAGTAGTCGACTTGAAAGAAGTCAAACCCGAGCTCCATCAGTCTTCCAACCCTCCCACAGAGAGACAGGAAACCATCTGGGGAAATAAGATCCACCCCCAGGATCAGCCCCCTCCAGTCAATGACAGTTGTCTCCAGGTTAAAGCTGACACTGGGGCTCTCAATCACAGCAAAGCCAGAACATGGCCAGGAAGGTGCTGGTCTGCATCTAGACCACTTCTGTGCAGACCTGTGCAGGATCAAGAGCTTCCTGTCCTCAGCACTCTGCTCAAGGAGCAGCAGTTGTCAAGCCTCTTTCCTCTCCACTGCCCTAAATCCCTTCAACAATGGAAGGGATCTCCCTGAAGATTCCAGTTGGGTCTAAAGAGTTGCAGAATATGCCACCCCAAAACGTGCCACTTTGGCTTAAGGATTATTTTGAGCTAAGGCAACTGAGAAGATACAGATACAAAAAAAAAAAAAAAAGATTTCTGGCATCCCTTCATTTCCCTAAAAGCAGGACATAAGTTTGTAAATAGGTCTCCAAAGCCCTCTCTACAGAAGTTAATTTCTGGAGATAACCCTACACCCTTATCAGCCCAGAGATGGCACCAGAGAACTCTATCTAACAAACCTTGCTTTACATAGTCTTTACACACGATTAGAACCCCATATATGTATCTTCCTGCAATTCGCCACCCCAAAAACTCAAAGTCCCTTTCCTTTGTAAAGTTACTTCTTTAAAATTTACTGTTCTTTAAGATACTATACAAGCCCAAGTTGTAATCACCCCTTAAAGTTACTGCCTACTGAATGCTCCCCGTGTATGCACGATGCATTTATCAACTTGTGTTTTCTTTTCAGTTGTTAATTTGTCCTTTGTCTATTATATAAAGGGTCCCAGCCAACGAACCTAAGATGGGTAGATGAAAATAAGAGTTGTTTTCCTACCCGCCAAGTCCAAGACTGCATTTTAATTCTTCACTAGAAATCACTCAAGATTCTGGGCCCCACCTCTTATTCGACCAGGTCCTGAGGTTCACTTGCCAAAGTCACTCTTTCAGGTGAAACAAGAAGACAGTGCTGCTGTCCACTCAGTCCTCAAAGAGATGAAATCTTCCCTGCCTTGAGATCTTGTGTGCTTAGCTGCTCAGTCATGATCGACTCTTTGTGACCCCATGGACTGTAGCCCACCAGGTGCCTCTGTCCATAGGATTCTCCAGACAAGAATACTGGAGTGGGTTGCCATGTCCCCTTCCAGGGGATCTTCCCAACCCAGGGATCAAACCCAGGTCTCCCATTTTGCAGGCAAATTCTTTACCATCTGAGCCACCAGGGAAGCCCAAGAATACTGCAGTGGGTAGTCCATTCCTTCTCAGGGGATCTTCTCAACCCAGGAATCAAACCGGGTCTCCTGCATTGCAGGCGGATTCTTTACCAGCTGAGCTACCAGGGAAGCCTGCTTTGAGATCTTAAAGTCCCTCAAGAGCAGGGACTCACATTCAACTCAGCCTTCAGCATTTCCGATCATTGGAGATAAGTGCTGTTGCACATCTCAGTGTCTTCAGACGCTTTACCTCTCACTCACATAACATCCAATGTTTCAAGGTTCAAGGATGTCGGCTCCTGGGTGAACCTTAGCCAGTCAACCGATAGCGAAAGAGCCTCACGACCATTTCACAGACGTTTGTAGGGGACAAGTCTGAAAATAGTACCCATCACTTCTACTTCCATTCCACTGGACAAAGCAGTCACGTGGCCACACCTCACGCCAGGAAAGTAGGGAAATTCAGCCATCCAGAGCAGGGGGAAATGGTGTGTATATCAACCAGCAGTCTTTCTGTAATGACCTGGACTGTGTCAGTAACATGTCCTAAATACAACCGAGTCCTTTCTGACCATGACTCAGTGCTTTACTAACCATGACACAGTTCTTTACCATGTCCCTCATGACAATGACTAAGCTATTTCTGACAATGACTCAGCACTTCCTCACCATGACTTTGCATCTTCCTCAGCATGACTTAGCTCTTCCTGACCACGACTCAGCATGTTCGATGATGCATTATGACTCAGCAGCTTTCTCACCATGACTTAGTCCTTTCTGACCAATGGCACCCGACTCCAGTACTCTTGCCTCGAAAATCCCATGGACGGAGGAGCCTGGTGGGCTGCAGTCCATGGGGTTGTGAAGAGTCTGACATGACTGAGTGATTTCACTTTCCCTTTTCACTTTCATGCACTGGAGAAGGAACTGGCAACCCACTCCAGTGTTCTTGCCTGGAGAATCCCAGGGACAGGGGAGCCTGGTGGGCTGCCGTCTATGGGGTCACACAGAGTCGGACACAACTGAAGCCACTTAGCAGTAGCAGCACCATGACCTAGTCCTTCTGTTAGATAGGAAGTTAGGCATGAGCAGTGAGGGGTAGTCTAGCTGAAAAGATGCAAGCTGATCTCTAAACTCTACCCCAGACACACCTAGGAAAGCTCACAGATATGTTACAAAAATAACCACAGAGACTTTTCCAACTCCCCTGCACATGTGCCCTAGGCACAGTGGATACAGACTAACCACAGGGGCTTCTCCAACTTCTGCACATGCACCCTTGATGCACAGCTGTGTCCTCAAGTAAACGTTCTGTACATACATACATCTGATTATAACAGACCTAATTATGGGAAAGACATGTGCAATAGAGCCTGTTGTTATGTAACTTGCAACTGTCAATAAAAACTCTCAGTCCACACCCACCTAGATGAATATGTACAAGTCCTATTTTGCATGTAACCAGACATGCTCCCTTCTCTGACTGGCCTTGAGCATATACCCATTTACATTTTTTACATGGCAGAACCAATAAGCGGACCTGACACTTCCTTGTCATAACTCAGCAGTTCCTCACCATGACTCAGCACTTTAATCACCGTGACCTAGCACTTCTCACTAGGACTCAGCATTTTCTTTACCATGACTCAGCACTTTCCAGACTGTGACCCAGCACCTTCCTTACCATGCCTCAGTCTTTCCTCACCATGACTAAGCACCTTCCTCAGCATGACTCAGCCCTTCCTGACCATGATTCAGCCCTTCCTCACTATGACTCAGCACTTCTTCACCATGACTCTGTGGTCTCCTACCCATGA
Source organism: Cephalophus harveyi (assembly GCA_006410635.1). NCBI lineage: Eukaryota > Metazoa > Chordata > Mammalia > Artiodactyla > Bovidae > Cephalophus > Cephalophus harveyi. The sequence continues at coordinate 16,834 of SJYT01042570.1, forward strand.
CTCAGCACCTTTCTGATTATGAGTCAACCCTTCCTGACCATGACTCAGCCCTTTCCTATATTTCAATTAAATACACTTACCCCACAACAGTACTTTTCAGTAACTTCTCATCCATGTTGTCTATATCCATATATCAAAAGGCATCTAGAACCCAAACCCTAAATAACAGCCTGGCCAAGATCTGGTCCTAATATAACCTCCTCTCTCCTTCTAGAGCACCCCTGTTAAGCTACAGATTTGCAGAAACTTAGTTTTAAAAACTCAAAACTGAGTTTAAAAACTCCCATAGCTTCACATGGGAGAGCGATGGTTTCTTCAATTTAATGAGCTCACAAACTCCACAAAATCCTGGTGAACTGCCTAAAATATGCACACAGCAAGCAAACCTTCTCCTCTAAATTGCATGCTACCCCTGGAGGGTCACACACATCCTGTCCCTGTGGTTACTTCTGAGCATAACATGACTTTATATGATCAACCCTAGTTCTATACACCATGATTCCAATAATTGAGCAGTCATTGGAGAAGTAAACTCTTGGCTTGATTCTAAAGTGATGATTTTAGTGCCAAACTTAGGTGAGGATGGCTCAAGGTCCAAAAATATCAGCAGTAACTTCACTAAGTCTCAATGCTTGCAAGGTCCAATCCAGCCCTGGAATCTAAGCCAAAGTACAGCCTAACAACCAAAAAGGGCCTCTAAATTCCCACTTGCATTTCTCCAAAAACATCAGAAAGGCTGCCCAATTCAACCCCCAGCAACACTTCTTCAAATGCCCTCTCCTCTCCTCTCTTTCCCCACGTTGAGCCTTGCCTCTCCCAGCCTTCCCCCCTCCCTCCTTCTCTGCTCTGCTTCCCACACCAGCCCAGGCCCCCTGCAGCTCGTGCAGCTCCACATCACCTCCTTGGCCTCCCAGGGAGGAATGCAGGAGGACCCCCTTCCCTGTGAATTATACTTTTTCTCACCATCGTTTTTGGAAGAAATATTTGAGAAGAAGTACTAGTCAATAAAATTACTTTGCTTCCTTGGTCATCTCTTTTAAAAAATGTAGTAAAGTATATATTATATAAAATTTACCATTTCAACTATTTGTAAGCATACAGTTTAATGACATTAATACATTCACATCGTTGTACAACCATCACTATCATCCACCTTCAGAGCTTTTCCACCTTCTCAAACTGAACCTCTGTACCCATTAAACGGTAATTCTTCATTAGCCGTCCTCTTTCCCCTTTGCCATCCACTAACCTGTTTTCTATCTCTGTGAATTTCACTCCTCCAGGAACTTTAAGTAGGTGGAATTACACAGTAATTCTTTTAGTGACTGGCTTATTCCATTTAGCATAACATCTTCAAGTTTTACCCATGTTACAACATATCTCAGAATTCCTTTCTTTTTTAAGGCTGAATATTATTCCGTGTATGTATAAAAGGACACTTGAGTTGCTTCCACCTTTTGGCTATTGGGAATAAGGCTATTATGAGCTCAGATGAACAAATATCTGTTCAAGTTCCATTTTGCTGAGGTAAATGCCTAGAAGTGGAATTTCTGGATCATATTTTTATTTCCTGAGAAACTACCATATTATTTTCCATACTGGATGTACCATTTTATATCCCCATCAGCAGTATACAAGTGTTCCCATTTCTTCACATTCTCTCCAATACTTGTTCTACTCTGCAGGTTTTTTGTTGTTATTATTGACAATAGAATGTTCAAACTACTGCACAATTGCACTCATCTAACATGCTAGCAAAGTAACACTCAAAATTATCCAAGCTGGATTTAGAAAAGGCAGAGGAACCAGAGATCAAATTGCCAACATCTGATGGATCATATAAAAAATAAGAAAGTTCCAGCAAAACATCTACTTCTGCTTTATTGGGGATCCCCTGATAGCTCAGTTGGTAAAGAATCCATCTGCAATGTAGGACACCCCAGTTCGATTCCTGGGTGGGGAAGATCTGCTGGAGAAGGCACAGGCTAACCACTCCAATATTCCTGGACTTCCCTTGTGGCTCATCTGGTAAAGGATCCACCTGCAATGTGGGAGACCTGGGTTCGATCCCTGGGTTGGGAAGATCTCCTCGAGAAGGGAAAGGCTACCCACTCCAGTTTTCTGGCTTAGAGAATGACATGGACTGTATAGTCCATGAAGTCACAAAGAGTTGTACATGACTGACTTTCACTAGAATTTTCACTTTCTGCTTTATTGACTAAGCCAAAACCTTTGACTGTGCGGATCACAACAAACTGAAAAATTCTTAAAGAGATAGGAATAATAGACCACCTTATCTTCCTCCTGAGAATTCTGTATGCAGATCAAGAAGCAACAGTTAGAACAACGGACTGGTTCCAAATAGGGAAAGGAGTGCGTCAAGGCTGTATATTGTCACCCTGCTTATTTAACTTGTATGCAGAGTATATCATGAGAAACGCTGGACTGGAAGAAACACAAGCTGGAATCAAGATTGCCGGGAGAAATATCAATAACCTCAGATATGCAGATGACACCACTCTTATGGCAGAAAGTTAAGAGGATCTGAAAACCCTTTTGATGAAAATGAAAGAGGAGAGTGAAAAAGTTGGCTCAAAACTCAACATTGAGAAAACAAAGATCACGGCATCCGGTCCCATCACTTCATGGCAAATAGATGGGGAAACAAGGGAAACAGTGACAGACTTTCTTTTCTTGGGCTCCAAAATCACTGCAGATGGTGACTGCAGCCATTAAATTAAAAGATGCTCGCTCCTTGGAAGAAAAGCTATGACCAACCTAGACAGTATGTTAAAAAACAGAGACATTACTTTGCCAACAAAGATCCATCTAGTCAAAGCTATGGTTTTTCCAGTAGTCATGTATGGATATGAGGGTTGGACCATAAAGAAAGCTGAGCACTGAAGAACTGATGCTTTTGAACTGTGGTGTTGGAGAAGACTCTTGATAGTCCCAAGGAGATCTAACCAGTCAATCCTAAAGGAAATCAGTCCTGAATATTCACTGGAAGGACTGATGTTGAAGCTGAAGCTCCAATACTTTGGCCGCCTGATGCAAAGAACTGACTCATTGGGAAAGACCCTGATGTTGGGAAAGACTGAAGGCAGGAGGAGAAACGGACGATAGAGGATGAGATGGTTGGATGGCATCATCAACTCAATGAATATGAGTTTGAGCAAGCTCTGGGAGTTGGTGATGGACAGGGAAGCCTGACACGCTGCAGTCCATGGGGTTGCAAAGAGCTGGACACGACTGAGCAGCTGAACTGAACTGAATCCTATTGGGTGTTATTGATCACCTCGCTTTACTCTCACAATAATGCTGGGTATCATTAACTCCATTTTACAGAAGAGAAGAGCCAGAAGTATCAGGGGACTCATGAAGGACAATGGTAGAAGAGGGGTTTGAGCCCTGATTTCCCTGCAGAGACAAAGCTCAGACCACTGGACTCAGCCAAGCCGCAGCCCCTGAGGATGATTCGGTGTTCACTGTGGAGATGGTTAAGAGGACAACCCTGAGGGTTCCTGCAAATGAAACCATTGAAGGGGCACCTCTCCAGCTCAGGGCCCTTGCCAGCTGGGGCAGGACTCACTGCATAGGAGCCTGGCCCCCCACCTTTCCCGCCTGCTCGTCCAGCTCTTGGCAAGAAGCTGTCTGAAGGCTCCAGCAGGGCTTTGGGACACACACAGTTATACAAATGGCTTCTCAGAAAGATCTGGTTTCCCGTTTATGACTCTATTCTCCTCTGTCTGCCCCTGGCTGGGAGGGGTTCGGTGTTTCAAGCAAACTGCCTCAGTGTCATATATGTGAGAGCCACTCAGCAAGGTGCAGAGGCGTCCACTTCACTCCAAGCTCATCATCAAGTGCTCCTGGGCCACGAGGATGGGAGCATCAGGGAACACAGAGACAGCAGTCCCTCTGCTAAGGTCACACTGAGGCCCATTCTAGGTAAGAGGGCAGTGGCTGGCACGCAGATCGCACTATTTCCCACAGGTTAGGTACTGCATAACTGGAAGGGCGTCTGCTTCAGAGCTGCCCCCACAGGCCAGCCCAGCACAGAGACTGCGAAGGCATGGCCCGGCAGCCTGTGGAAGCTCTCCTGTAAGGTACCCACTCGCCAACCTGAAGGTAGGAGCGGGGCTCCACGGCTCAGAACCCTCCAGGGGCCGTTCATTCTCGCTCAGCTCTCTTTCTCTCCAGCCCAAAATGCAATCAAGCATCACCAAGTGTTCTGCAGTCTCTGTGTAGTTCCAAAACAAAGATACCCCACATAAAAACATATCTATGTATTTTCACCATTTTAAAAAGTATTTCAGCATTATGTAACTTCAGTCACGACCCTGCTATGAGGAAGAAGAAAAAAAAATTGAACTTGGTCCCCTGGGGCCATTGGTTTTAGTGTGGACTTCCTGCCAAGCCCCAAATAAAAATCCCCTGCCCTGGTTCGGGTTATGTTCTGTGTGGGAACTTACAGGTGCAAAAGAAGCCCCCACCCCCATGCAGACTGTAAGGTTCAGAAAGTATAGAGACCACACACTTCCACATGCAGACATGCACCTCGGCATGTGTGGACATGCGTATGCAGAGTCACGTTTTATTCACCACCGTCTCTCCAGGCCACGCCACAGGACACCTGCACGAGGTGACCAGCAGGAAGTCCTCTGTGACCACCCCTTTCTTGCCCTCCTTTGTTTTCCTCAGGCAATTGCAGCTCTTACAAAGAGTCTTTTAAAAGGCCATCTCCAACATCCAGACACGACTTAATTGGCATTTTTCATTAAATACTCTCTACCTAAAAAAAGCTTAATGGTGAGAGAAAAAGTTAGTTTACTCAAGTACACTCAGCCCTTCCATCTGCAATTAATTAAATCTTCAGATGCAGAGCTCACGGATACAGAGGGCCAAGTTATACTGGGCCACTTTATATAAGGGACTTGGGCATCCATGGACTTTGGTATCCTCAGGGGTCCTGGAATTAATCCTGTGGATACCAAGAAAAGACTGTATATACTTTTTAGCTTTCCCAGTAATCCTATTAGCTGAGAAATTCAAGCTGAATTTACGGGGAGCAAAGCCCTAACATTGATAGAATGTGACTTTGCTAACTCTCTTAAGGGAATGACCTATTTTTTTATTGTATGATAAAGAAGGCAGTACTTGCCCAAATAGTCTGAACCCCTAATTGCTGGGTACATGCATATTTTATTCCCCAAATTAAAATCTTTCATAAAACCTCTCGAAAAATCATAGGATGGTCAAGAACATAATTATAATCATAATTTCTGACAAACAGATGAATTTGTTGAAGACCTCAAGTTGTCTGATTTGGGACAACTAATATGTCATTAAATGTTAAGCCTTCTCCTTTGCACATTTCTCAGAGAAAACACAAAAGACATAGTGTGGATAAGCCTGAAACTGAAGCAGGGTGCGCCAGGCCCATGAGATGGGTATGAGGTAAGGATATGGACACAACAAGACTTGTTTATTCAATGGGGCAGTTTCCCCAGAAAGCAATCATGTGAGAGGACCTCTAACAAACAAGCTTGAAGCAAAACTGAATTGTGACTTCTGTAGAGTCTCAAGGAATAACAAAGTAAAGGAAAATGAACAAACAAGAAAGCCCCCAGAAACAAAGAAACTCGAGACTGACTAATAAAACTTTCGCATTTTTACCTCAAACACTTTCCAGCCTCATTCAGCAAGCAGCACATTTGCCATCTCTCCAGCTGAAAACCGAAATGAAGCTTGACCAACACCATGAAACAGAGAAGATGAACACTCCCTCGGAAGGAAATGCACAAGGGAGTGTCCAAAGGTCTGGCCACAGCACCAGGACTGGAATAAGCAAATGGTCCTCTAGGGTAACTACTGCAGACGGGATAATGGACAGCCGGATAGATACGTACTGATGTTTGCTTTCATATACAAAACTTGCTCTTACTTTCTTGTCTGAGCCTTAAATTATGGCATCACACAGTTCAAAATTCTCTTCTTCCCTGATACATTCAGTGAATAAAAAACCAGCTGGGGTGGTGTTATGACACCGTAGCCCCAGCCTCCCTCACCTCTCACTGGCTCCCCAGCACTTTTTCCATCTGTGGCCTCGTGGAGGGCTGGCCTGAAACAGTCCTCTGAAGGAGAAGCTGCTTCATTCCTGGACGCCCTCATCCTGTCAGTGAAGCTCCCTTCCTCCTCCACAGACGGACCTGCTGCACGGCGGTCAGTGGCCACATCTATGAAGAGTCCCTGGATTCAGACAGATCTCTCAGGGAGCTCCGTGACAGTGCTGTGGGTCACGCAAGCAAGGGTCCTCCATCAAAGTTTGGGGACAACTACGGGAAGGGACCCTCAGGCCAGAGCAGCAGGGCCCCAGGACACCAACTGGGCTCAGAGCCTCCTGGCAGCGTCTCCCTGGCCTGCTGTGTGACATGGTTCACAAGGTTGTGGAGTATTTCCATTTTCCTTTGTGTAGGATTATCACATCCCTCTCCTGAGGGAGAAAAAGGAAGGATTTTCCAGTAATTAAAAACTTTTATGAGGCCAAGGAAGGAAAAAGCTAGATCTCAATAATTAAAACTAAATTCATAAAACCTGAATTTGCTGTGTTTAGTCAATAAGTTGTGTCCAACTCTTTCGTGACCCCATGGACTGTAGACCACCAGTCTCCTCTGTCTATGGGATTTCCCACTCAAGAAAATTTTACAGTCAACCCACTGGAGTGGGTTTCCATTTCCTTCCTCAGGGTATCTTCCTGGCCCAGGGATTGAATTCACATCTCTTGCACTGGCCCAGGGATTGAATTCACATCTCTTGCACTGGCAGGGAGGTTCTTTATCACTGAGCCACCAGGAAGCCCTTCCATTAGGCTGTCAAAAAACCTGACCGTAGCTCAACCTACAGCTGGGGATAGGAGCAGGACAAGCATCCCACATCTTGTGACAGTAATTAAAATGTGTCTGGTCTTCAGTAACCTGTTGGTTATTTAGAAATGTATTACTTAATCTCCACATGTTTGTGTTTTGTACAGTTTTTTCCTATCATTGATATATAGACTCACAGCATGGTGGTCAGAAATGATGCTTGATATGATTTCAACTTTCTTAAATTATTTTGAGGCTTGATTTGTGACCCAACATGTGACCTATCCTGGAAAATGTCCCATGTGCACTTGAGAAGAAATCGTATTCTTCTGCATTTGGATGGAATGTCCTGAAGATATCAATTAGGTCCATGGGGTCTAATGTGTCATGTAAGGCTTGTGTTTCCCTGTTAATATTCTGTTTTGATGATTTGTCCATTGGTGTAAGTGAAATGTTAAAGTTCCCTACTAATACTGTGTTACTGTCAATTTCCCCTTTTATGTCTGTTAATGTTTGCCTTATGTATTGAAGTACACAAATATCTACAATTATTATATCTTCTGCTTGAAGATATAATCATAATGATCTCTTGATCATTATGTAGGATCCTTCCTTATTTATTCTGATATTCTTTAAGTTCTATTTTGTCTGATATGAGAATTACTATTCTGGCTCTCTTTTGATGTCTATCTGCATGGAATATCTTTTTCCATCCTCTCACTTTCAGTTTCTATGTGTCTCTAGGTCTAAGGTGAGTCTTTTATAGACAGCACATATATGGGTCTTGTTTTTGTATCCATTGAGCCAGTCTGTGTTTTTTGGTTGGAGTGCAAACTGCTGGGCTGGATGAAGCACAAGTTGGAACTGAGATTGCATGAAGAAATATCAATAACCTCAGATAGGCAGATGACACCACCCTTATAGCAGAAAGTGAAGAAGAACTAAAGAGCTGCTTGATGAAAGTCAAAGAGGAGAGTGAAAAAGGCTTAAAACTCTACATTCAAAAAATGAAGATCATAGCATCTAGTCCCATCATTTCCTGGCAAATAGATGGGGAAACAATGAAAATAGTGACAGACTTTATTTTCTTGGGCTCCAAAATCACTGCAGATTGTGACTGCAGCCATGAAATTAAAAGATGCTTGCTCCTTGGAAGAAAAGCTATGACCAATCTAGACAGCATATTAAAAAGCAGAGACGTTATTTGTCGACAAATGTCCATCTAGTCAAAGCTACTGGCTTTTCCAGTAGTCATGCACAGATGTGAGATTTGGAGTATAAAGAAAGCTCAGTGCCTAAGAATTAATGCTTTTGAACCAAGGTGTTGGAGAAGACTCTTGAGAGTCCCTTGGACTGCAAGGAGATCCAACCAGTCCATCCTAAAGGAAATCTGTCCTGAGTATTCATTGGAAGGACTGATGCTGAAGCTGAAACTCCAATACTTTGGCCACCTGATGCAAAGAACTGACTCATTGGAAAAGACCCTGATGCTGGGAAAGATTGAAGGCAGGAGGGGAAGGGGACAACAGAGGATGAGATGGTTGGATGGCATCACTGACTCAATGGACATGTGTTTGAGCAAGCTCTGAGAGTTGGTGATGGACAGGAAAGCCTGGCGTGCTGTAGTTCACAGGATTGTGAAGAGTCAGACATGACAGAGTGAACTGAACTGATATTTCTATTGGCATTTTCTTAATTGCTTTTGGTTTGTTTTTGTAGATCTTTTCCTTCTCTTGTGTTTCCAGCCTACAGAAGTCCCTTTAACATTTGCTGTAAAGTTGGTTCGGTGGTGTTAAATGCTCTTAACTTTGTCTTGTCTGTAAATTTTTTATTTCTCCAACAATTGTGAATGATATCCTTGTTGGGTAGAGTATCCTTGGCTATAGATTTTTCCCTTTCAGTACTTTAAATATATTTTGCCATTCCCTTCTGGCCTGTAGAGTTTCTGCTGAAGGATCAGCTATTAATTGTATGTGGCTTCTTTTGTATGTTACTTGTTGCTTTCCCTTGCTGCTTTCAATATTCTTTCTTTGTGTTTAATCTGTTACTCTGATTAGTATGTGTCTTTGTGTGTTTCTCCTTGGGTTTATCCTTTATGGGGCTCTCTGCACTTCCATGTTAGGAAAATTTTCAACTATAATCTCTTCAAAAAATTTCTCAGATCCTTTGTTTTACTTTTCTTCTCTGGAACCCCCATAATTTGAATTTAATATCATCATACATTTAATATCATCCCAGAGGTCTCTGGGACTATCCTCAATTCTTTTTTCTTTATTCTGCTCTTCAGCAGTTATTTTCACTGTTCTCTCTTCCATCTCACATAACCATCTTCTGTCTCAGTTATTCTGCTACTGATTCCTTCCAGGGTATCTTTAATTTCAGTGATTGTATTGTTTGTCTCTGTTTATTCTTTATTTCTTCTAGCTCCTTGTTAAGTGTGTTAACTGACTCTTGCACTCTGTTCTGTTTTTGAGGTTTTAGGTAATCTTTACTACCACTACTCTGAATTCTATTTCAAGTAGTTTGCCTATTTCTTCCTTGATTATTTGGTCTTGTGAGTTTTTACCTTGTTTCTTCATTTGCCTAATATTTCTCTGTTTTTTTTTTTTACTCCAACTTATTGTGTTTGAGGTCCCCTTTCTCCAGGCTATAAGGTTGTAGTTCTTCTTCCTTTGGTCTCTGCCCTTGGTGGGTGAGGTTGGTCCAGTGGTTTGTTTAGGCTTCATGTTGGGAGGGACTTGTGCCTACATTCTGGTCAGAGGAGGTGAGTTTTTCCCTCTGGTGGGCAGGGCGGTGTGAGGTGATATGTTTAGGCATGTCTGTGGGAAGTCTGTCTGCAGATGATTAGGTTTGTGTGTATCTTGCTTGTTGTTTGGGTGAAGCATTCTATACTGAGTGCTGCTGGCAGTTGGGTGATGCCGGGTCTTGGATACAGCTGGAGCCTTTGTAGGAGTTATCACTAATTAATACTCCCTGGGATCAGGAGTTTTCTGGCAATTTAGTGCCTTGAACTCAGCACTTCCACCCCAGAGGCTCAGGCCCCATCACTGGCCGGGGAAGCGAGATCCCACTAACTGCTTGTTATGGCATTAAAGCTGATTAAAACAAACACTGTAAAACAAAAAACAAAATAAAAATTTTTTAATTTCTAGAGACAAATGACCATGAAAACACAATGACTCAAAACCTACAGGATGCAACAAAAGCAGTTCTAAGAGTGAAATTTATAGCAATACAATCCAATCTCAAGACACAAGAAAAACCGTAAAATACACAACCTAACTTTACCCTAAAACAACAGAAAAAAGAACCAAAAGAACCCCAAAGCTAGTATGAGGTTAGAAATCATAAAAATCAGAACAGAAATAGAAAAGAAATGAAGGAGACAAAAGTAAAGATTAATAAAATTAAAAGCTGGTTGTTTAAGACAGATAAAGCTACAGATCATTAGCCAGACTCATCAAGAAAAAAAGGGAGAAGACTCAAATCAACAAAATTAGAAATGAAAAAGGAGAGGTTACAACAGACAATGCAGAAATACAAAGAATCCTAAGAAACCATTATGAGCAACTATATGCCAATAAAAAGAAAGCCTGGAAGAAATGGACAGATTCTTAGAAAACTTCAACCTTCCAAGACTGAACCCGGAAGAAATAGAAATCATGAACAAGTCAGTCATAAGCACTGAAATTGAATTTGTGATCAAAAATCTCCAAAAAACAAAAGCCTTGGAGCAGATAGCTTCAAGATGAATTCTGTCAAATGTTTAGAGACAAGCTAATGTCTATCCTTCTCAAACTCTTCCAAAAAAATGAAGGGGGAGGAACACTTTCAAACTTATTCTATGAGGTCACCATCACCCTGATACCAAAACCAGATAAAGACATCACAAAAAAAGAAAATTACAGGTCAATATCACTGATGAACATAGATGGAAAAATCCTCAATAAAATTCTAGCAAACAGAATCCAACAACACATTAAAAGAACCATACACCATGATCAAGTTGGGTTTGTCCAAGAGATGCAAGAATTCTTCAATATCTGCAAATCAATCAATGTGATACACCATATTAACATATTTAAATATAAAAGTCATATGATAATCACAATAGATGCAGAAAAAGCTTTTGACAAAATTCAGCACCCATGTATGATAAAAATTCTTCAGAATGGGCATAGATAAATACAATGTAGTAAAGGCCATATTTAATAAACTCACAACAAACATTATTCTCAATGGTGAAAAACAAAGTATTTCCTCTAAGATCAGGAAAAAGACAAAACTGCTCACTCTCATCACTATAATTCAACATAGTTTTGGAAGTCCTAGTCATGGCAATCAGAGAAGGAAAAGAAATAAAAGGAATCCAGACTGGAAAACAAAAAGTAAAACTCTCACCGTTTGCAGATAATACGATGTTATATAAAGAAAACCCTAAGGATACTATCAGAAAATTACTGGAGCTAATCAGTGAATTGCCATGGACAGAATCTCCAAAGCAATGTTGAATAAAAATAGCAAGAAGCAATATTCTTTTTTTGTTCCTAGTCCTTTGAGGAAAGGATCCCCTGGAAAAGAGAACTGCTATCTACTCTAATATCCTCGCCTGGAGAATTCCATGGACCAAAGAGCATGGTGGGCTACAGTCCATGGGATAGCAAGGACGTGGACACAACTGGGTGACTAAGCAGACACACAGACAATCAGTGAGTTTAGTAAAGTCACAGGATACAAAATCAATACACAGAAACCACTTGCATTCCTATACATTAACAATGAAAAATCAGAAAGAAAATTAAGGAATCAATCCCATATACCACTGCAACAAAAAGAAAAAAAAAAAATCTATGAATAAAATTACCTAGGGAGACAAAAGAGCTGTATACAGAAAACTAAAGACATTGATGAAAGAAATCAAAGCGGATACAAACAGATGGAGAGATATACCATGTACTTGGACTGGAAGAAACAATATTGTGAAAATGACCATACTACTCAAAGCAATTTACATATTCTAAGCAATCCCTATCAAATTACCAATGGCATTTTTCACAGAACTAGAACAAAAAAAAAAATTCACAATTTTTATGAAAACACAAAAGACCCTGAATATGCAAACAATCTTGAGAAAAAAGAATAGAGTTGGAAAAATCAGCCTTCCTGATTTTACACTATACTAAAGCTACAGTCAACAAGACAGTATGGTACTGGCACAAAAACAGAAATATAGACCAATGGAACAAGATAGAAAGGCCAGAGATAAACCCGTGCACTTACAGGTACCTCATCTTTGACAGACGAGGCAAGAATATACAATGGGGAGAAGACAGTCTCTTCAATAAGTGGTGCTAGGAAAACGGGACAGCTGTGTGTGAAAGAATGAAATTAGAACACTTTCTAATACCATACACAAAGATAAACTCAAAAAGGACTAAAAGCCTAAATGGAAGACCAGAGACCATCAAAATCTTAGAGGAAAACATATGCAGGACACTCTTTGACATAAATCACAGCAAGATCCTGTGATCCACCATCCAGGGTACAGATAAAACACTCAAAACTAAACAAGTGGGACCTAATTAAACTTAAAAGTTTTACACAGCAAAGGAAACTATCAGTTCAGTTCAGTCGCTCAGTCGTGCCTGACTCTTCACGACGCTATGGACTGCAGCACGCCAGGCTTCTCTGTTCATCACCAACTCCTGGACTTTACTCAAACTCATGTCCATCGAGTCGGTGATGCCATCCAGCCATCTCATCCTCTGTTGTCCCCTTATCCTCCCACCTTTAATCTTTCCCAGTATCAGGGTTTTTTGCAGTGAGTCAATTCTTCACTTCAGATAGCCAAAGTATTGGAGTCTCAGCTTCAGCATCAGTCCTTTCAATGAATATTCAGGATTGATTTCCTGTAGGATAGACTGGTTCGATCTCCCTGCAGTCCAAGGGACTCTCAAGAATCCTCTCCAGCACCACAGTTCAAAAGCATCAATTCTTTGGCTCTCAGCTTTCTTCACAGTCCAACTCTCACATCCATACATGACTACTGGAAAAACCATAGATTTGACTAGATGGACCTTTATTGGCAAAGTAATATCTCTGCTTTATAATATGCTGTCTAGGTTGATCATAGCTTTTCTTCCAAGTAGCAAGCTTCTTTTAATTTCATGACTGCAGTCACCATCTGCAGTGATTTTGGAGCCCAAGAAAAGAAAGACTGTCACTGTTTCCATTGTTTCCTCATCTATTTATCATGAAGTGATGGGACTGGATGCTATGATCTTTGTTTTTTGAATGCTGAGTTTTAAGTCGGCTTTTTCATTCTCCTCTTTAACTTTCATCAAGAGGGTCTTTAGTTCCTATTTCCTTTCAGCCATAAGGGTGGTATCATCTGCATATCTGAGGTTATTGATATTTCTCACTGCAACCTTGATTCCAGCTTGTGCTTCATCCAACCTGGCACTTTGCATGATGTACTCTGTACATAAGTTAAATAAGCAAAGTGAGTGAAGCTGTCCGACTCTGCAACCCCATGGAATATAGTCCATGGAATTCTCCAGGCCAGAATACTGGAGTGGGCAGCCTATTCCTTCTCCAGGGGATCTTCCCAACACAGGGATCAAACCCAGGTCTCCCACACTGCAGGCGGATTCTTTACCAGTTGAGCCACAGGAAAGCCAAAGAATACTGGAGTGAGTAGCCTATCCCTTCTCCAGCAGATTCTCTTGATTCAGGAATCAAGCCAGGGTCTTCTGCATTGCAGGTGGCTTCTTTACCAACTGAACAATCAGGGAAATCTAAAGTGAAAGTCACTCAGTTGTGTCCAACTCTTTGTGACCCATTAGACTGTACAGTCCATGGCATTTGGAATTCTAAGCAAAAGGTGACAAGGTGACAATATACAGCCTTGACATACTCCTTTCCCAATTTGGAACCAGTCCATTGTTCCATGTCCAGATCTATCTGCTGCTTCTTGACCTGCATACAGATTTCTCAGGAGGCAAGTAAGGTGATCTGGTATTCCCATTACCTTCTTCCAACAACACAAGCGACAAGTCTATACATGGACACCACCAGCTGGTCAATACCAAAATCAGATTGGTTCTATTATTTGCAGCCAAAGATGGATAAGCTCTATACAGTCAGAAAATATACGACCAGGAGCTGACTGTGGGTCAGATTGCTGCTGCTACTGCTGCTAAGTCGCTTCAGTCATGTCCGACTCTGTGCGGCCCCAGAGATGGCAGCCCACCAGGCACCCCCGTCCCTGGGACTCTCCAGGCAAGAACACTGGAGTGGGTTGCCATTTCCTTCTCCAATGCATGAAAGTGAAAAGTGAAAGAGAAGTCGCTCAGTCCTGTCTGACTCCTAGCAACCCCATGGAGTGCAGCCTACCAGGCTCCTCCGTCCATGGGATATTATGAACTCCTTATTGCAAAATTCAGACTTAAATTGAATAAAGTAGGGAAAACCACTAGACCATCCAGGTATGACCTAAATCAAATCCCCTATGGTTATACAGTGGAAGTAACAAATAGATTCAAGGGATTATATGCGATAGATAGAGTGCCTAAAGAACTATGGACAGAGGTTTGTAACATTGTACAGGAGGTGGTGATCAAAACCATCCCTAAGAAGTAGAAATGCAAAAGGGCAAAATGGTTGTCTGAGGAGGCCTTACAAATAGCTGAGAAGAGGAGAGAAGTGAAAAGCAAAGGAAAAAGGAAAGATATACCCATTTGAACACAGAGTTCCAAAGAATAGCAAGGAGAGATAAGAAAGCCTTCCTAGGTGATCAATGCAAAGAATAGAGGAAAACAACAGAATGGGAAAAACTAGAGATCTTTTCAAGAAAATTAGAGATACCAAGGGAACATTTCATGCAAAGATGGACACAATAAAGGACAAAAATGGTATGGACCTAACAGAAGCAGAAGATATTAAGAAGTGGCAAGAATACACAGAACTATAAAAAAAATCTTCATGACCCAGATAACCATGATGGTGTGATCATTCACCCAGAGCCAGACATCCTGGAGTCAAGTGGACCTAAGGAAACATCACTATGAACAAAGCTAGTGGAGGTGATGGAATTCCAGCTGAGCTAATTCAAATCCTAAAAGATGATGCTGTGAAAAGCACTGCACTCGATAGGCCAGCAAATTTGGAAAACTCAGCAGTGGCCACAGGACTGGAAAAGATCAGTTTTCATTCTAATCCCAAAGAATGGCAATGCCAAAGAATGTTCGAACTACCACACAATTGTACTCATCTCACACACTAGCAAAGTAATGCTCAAAATTCTCCAATCTAGGCTTCAACAGTACATGAACCAAGAACTTCCAGATGTGCAAGCTGAATTTAGAAAAGGCAGAGGAACCAGAGATCAAATTGCCAACATCTGTTGGATTATAGAAAAATCAAAAGAATTTCGGAAAAATATCTACTTCTACTTCTTTGACTACGCCAAAGCCTTTGCCTGTGAGTATCACAATAAACTGTGGAAAATTCTTAAAGGAAGCTATAAACAAGGTGCAAAGACAACCCTCAGAATGGTGGAAAATAACAGCAAATGAAACAACTGACAAAGGATTAATTTACAAAATACACAAGCAGCTCATGCAACTCAATACCAGAAATATAAACAGCCCAATCAAAAAGTGGGCCAAAGACCTAAACAGACATTTCTCCAAAGAATACATACAGATGACTAATAAACACATGAAAAGATGCTAAACATCACTCATTATTAGAGAAATACAAATCCAAACTACAATGAGATGTAACCTCACACCAGTCAGAATTGCCATCATCAAGAAGTCTACAAACAATAAATGCTGGGAGGGTGTGGAGAAAATCTTCTTGCACTGTTGGTGGGAATATAAATTGATACAGCCACTATGGAGAACAGTATGGAGATTCCTTAAAAATCTAGGAATTAAACTATCATATGACCCAACAATCCCACTAGTGGGTATATACCCTGAGAAAATCATAACTGAAAAGGACACACGTGTACCCCAGTGCTCACTGGAGCAGTATTTACAATAGCTAGGACATGAAAGCAACCTAGATGTCCATTGACAGATGAATGGATAAAGAAGTTTTGGTACACATGCACAATGGAATATCACTCAGCTATAAAAAGGAACACATTTGAGTCAGTTCTAATGAACTGGATAAACCTTGAGCCTATGATTCAGAATGAAATGTCAGAAAGAGAAAACCAAATATCATATATTAATGCATATACTTGGACTGTAGAAAGATGGTACTGATGAACTTATTTGCAGGGCAACAATGGAGATGCAGACATACAGAACAGACTTGTGGACACAGCAGGCAAAGGAGAGTGTGGGATGAATTGAAAGAGTACCATGGAAACATATATATTACCTTATGAAAAATAGCCAGGCAGAATTTTCTATATGATAAAATGAGCTCAAACTAGTACTCTTTGACAACTTAGAGTGTTGGGATGGATTGGGAGGTGGGAGGGAGGTTCAAGAGGGAGTGGATATATTTATACCTACGGCTGCTTCATATTGTTGTATGCTAAAAACCCACACATTATTGTAAAGCAATTATCCTCCAATTAAAAGTAGATAAATTAAAAAAAAAAAAAAAAATGTGTCTGGTCAGCCAGGCTGTAGAGAGACATGGCTGATCATGTCTGGACCACAGAGAGGCCTGGGGGTCTGGGAGGAGGAGAGCAAAGGATCAGCATGGCCTTCAGAGATCTCCCGCGCCCACGACCCTGCACTTCCCGGCACCCTCTTCTCACCTAGGAGCCCTCAGCATCAGGATGGTGGCAGGCAAGCAGATCTTGGAGGATGAAGCAACTCAACAGAGGAAAGGCCACACCCCACAAAGGCAAGTCTGCAATATGGCCCTTAGGGACCACAGTGAGGCGGCGGCTGCTTCTGTTAAGAGAAGAAGCCTGCTTTCCCGGATCCTCCTGCCTCAAGACTTGTCTTCAGTTCTCCTTGAGCGTGTCTTCCCCAAGCTGGAGGTGAGTGGGACCCTTCCCCCCCACAGTAGCCTAACAGCGTGGGAGGGTCTACCTGGCGTGATTATTTAAAAGTGTGTCCACTTGTCTGCCCAGTCGAGCTCCTGGCCAATGTGGAGCCGCCTGGTGTGGCCTCACCCCTGCAGGGGTCAGGACTGCCTTAGAATCGGGGTCAGGGAAGCCCCCTCACCTGTGTCAGTAGGAACCCTGCAACGTGCACAAACGACATGTCGGCGTCTCGGGCTTCAGTCTTTACTGAAAGCTCAGACGTGCAGAGGGCACTGTGATCCTTCGCTGTCAGCACCATCCTTTCTTGGTACAGCACCCTCTCAGCAGACCTCCAGTCCACGCACGCATTGTGGACGTGCCTGTGTCTCCCCGAAGGGCCAGAGCCCCCTCGCCCCCACGCAGGTCAGGGTAGAGAGAGGCAGTCGCGTGATCGAGGGCAGGCCTCCGAAGCGGTGACACGGTGGCGGAGGGAGCAGAGGGGGCCGTTCCCCGCAGCCCGGCCCCCGGCCTCTGCGCAGGCCTCGCCCTGCGGGGCCCCTCGGGTGTAGCTGTGCTCCAAGCTGGTCCTCTAGCCTCGGTCAGTCCCACTTCTGACAGATGCCCTTTCTGCTTGTCTCCACAGCTGGGAATCCTGTCTGGGGAGCTGAGCTAATGCAAACTGAGCAGTGTAGAGGGAGGTACTATTCATGGAGCCCCGAACCCCACTCAGTACCTCAGAGAGTCTTCAAATGGATCATTCAAATTTAACTTCGAAGTTTAAACTATTTTTAAATTAAACTATTAAAAAAACAGAGATTTAAACATTTATAATAGTAGGTCACCTTTGGGGGCACACTTCTGGAGGACTTGAAGGAAGCATGAGGGAACCTTCTGGGGGCTGAGAACATTCCCTATCTTATTATGAATACCGCTCTGAGAGTACAGGGATATGATTACACAACAATGTGGGCCTACTTCATACCACTGAACTATCCACTTAAAAATGGTTAGGATGGTAAATTTTATGTTATAACCACAATTTTAAAAAATAGATTAAAACTGGACTCAAAACACTCCTTTAAAATTATTTCAATAAATAAGAGATAAACTAGAAAACAAGTATAGGCATCAATGTTTTAAATCCATCAAGATTTGTACGCTTTACTCCTTGTAAGTTATATCCTAAATAAAACAACAAAGCAAAAAAAAAAAAAAAAAAAGAAAGAAAGAAACACAACACACACACACACACA